>JAWQEG010005065.1:0-7500 GCA_033782935.1 Petrolisthes cinctipes
GTCAGTCAGGCTACTATGTAAGGCAGTAAATCATTGTCAGTCAGTCAGTCAGCCAGTCAGTCAGTCAGTCAGTCAGTCAGGTTACTAGGTTAGGCAGTAAATCATTGTCAGTCAGTCAGTCAGGTTACTAGGTTAGGCAGTAAATCATTGTCAGTCAGTCAGTCAGCCAGTCAGTCAGTCAGTCAGTCAGTCATATCTCCTATCAATCCTACTGAGGGGTGTCTGTTTTCTGTTATAATATAGAATAAGTCACCAACAACAGAATCTCCCCTTAAGTCAGTCAGTCAGTCAGGCTACTAGATTAGGCACACACACACACACACACACACACACACACACTCACACACAAACGCTCACACACTCATTCACTCACACACAAACACTCATCCACACTCACAAACAAACAAACACACACTCACTCACTCACTCACACACACACACACTCACACTCACACTCACACATAAACGCTCACACACTCACACTCACACACACACACACACCTCACTCACTTCACTTTTGTTTGCCTCCCTGCAGTGGATAGCCGACCCCACACACATACACACACTCACACTCACACACAAACACACACTCACACACACACACTCACTTCACTTTTGCCTCCCTGCAGTGGATCGACAACCTCACACACACACTCACACCACACACTCACACACACACACAATAACAAACACTCACACTCACACACACACTCACTCACCTCACTTTTGTTTGTCTCCCTTGCAGTGGATAGCCGTACCCTTCTCCATGACCCACGAGGCTGTAGGTTCCCTGGCCCTAAACGAGACCGACTGGCTGGGACACATTGAACCCTCGTCTCCAGAGTGGGGACTTTGGATTGACTACTGGCTCTTACTTATATGTGGTGGCATCCCGTGGCAGGTGTGTAAAGGAATAGAATCAATCTCCTTCGTTCTCTGGTTCATGCATGGTTGGTTAGATTTATGGTTTTCTCCGTTCTTAGGTGTTTGTTTATTTTATGACTCTTGGACTCTTCTCTTCTCTCTCTCTGTCTGTCTGTCTGTCTGTCTGTATTTCTCTCTCTCTCTCTCTCTCTCTCTCTCTCTCTCTCTCTCTCTCTCTCTCTCTCTCTCTCTCTCTCTCTCTCTCTCTCCTCTCTCTCTCTCTCTCTCCTCTCTCTCTCTCTCTCTCTCTCTCTCTCTCTCTCTCTCTCTCTCATCTCTCTCTCTCTCTCTCTCTCTCTCTCTCTCTCTCTCCTCTCTCTCTCTCTCTCTCTCCTCTCTCTCTCTCTCTCTCTAGTCGACTAAAAGGGGCTCAAATTGTCCCTTTTTTTTCATCTGTTATTTTCATTTTGTGCTTACTGTCCCTCCTTGTCCCTCCTCTCAATCACACTCTTCTCCCCAGGCACCATATGACCTTTGCTGTTGCGACGCCTAATATCAATCAAATCACTCATCAATCTATCTCACGCCCTTCTCTTTGCCCCTACAGGTGTACTTCCAGCGTGTGTTGTCCTGCAAGACGCCCAAGAACGCCCAGATGTTGTCCTACGCCGCCTCCTTCGGATGTATCATCAGCGCCGTTCCAGCTTGTATTATCGGAGCCGTAGCCAAGGCCACTGGTTCGTATCCGGGACACTTGTATAATTATATTCCTAGTCAATGTTTACTCTTGATACGTTTTTTTTTTTTGCCGATAATAATAATAATAATAATAATAATAATAATAATAATAATAATAATAATGATAATAATAATAATAATGATACTGATAATAATGATAATAATGATAATAATGATAATAATGATAATAATAATAATGATAATAATAGTAATAATAATACTAACAATAATAATATTAATAATAATAATAATTATTATTATAATGCATATATTTGTTGTTGTTGTTGTTGTTGTTGTTGTTATTATTATTATTATTATTGATGATGTTTTTTATGTTTTTATTGTTTTTGTTTTTAATGATGTTATGTTATGGTGTTTGTTGTTTGTGTTATTATTGTTTATGTTACTGATGTTTATGTTATAGTTTATGTTGCTTATGTTGTTGTTGTTGTTGTTGTTGTTGTTGTTGTTGTTGTTGTTGTTATTATTAAATGAAAATGATGTTATACTTTGAACAGATTGGAGCCAGACAGAATACGGTCATAAGCCAGAAGGGTACCAGGTGAAACTTGTGTTGCCACTTGTAATGCAGTACCTAACACCTCCAGTAGTGTGTGTGTGTGTGTGTGTGTGTGTGTGTGTGTGTCTCTTTTTCCTCACACGATTTGTAAGTTTCTCTCTCTCTCTCTCTCTCTCTCTCTCTCTCTCTCTCTCTCTCTCTCTCTCTCTCTCTCTCTCCTCTCTCTCTCTCTCTCTCTCTCTCCTCTCTCTCTCTCCTCTCTCTTCTCTCTCTCTCTCTCTCTCTGTTCCTCACACGATTTGTAAGTCTCTCTCTCTCTCTCTCTCTCTCTCTCTCTCTCTCTCTCTCTCTCTCCTCTCTCTCTCTCTCTCTCCTGAACATAGTAATAACTCACAATGTATATAAGAGATCTAACATCACCACCTTTTATCACATTGTCTCAACTCAACACATCTTAGCCTCCTTGTATAATAGATCTAAGTCAATATTCTAGTTGTATAATAGATCTAAGTCAATATTCTCGTTGTATAATAGATCTAAGTCAATATTCTCGTTGTATAATAGATCTAAGTCAATATTCTTGTTGTATAATAGATCTAAGTCAATATTCTCGTTGTATAATAGATCTAAGTCAATATTCTCGTTGTATGATAAATCTAAGTCAATATTCTCGTTGTATAATAGATCTAAGTCAATATTCTCGTTGTATAATAGATCTAAGTCATTACTCTCGTTTGGCTGACAGTGGGTGGCCTTCCTGGGTTTGGGGGCTGTGAGTGCTGCTGTCATGTCTTCTGCTGACTCTTCGGTTCTCTCGGCTTCATCTATGTTTGCTCGTAACATCTACAAAAATGTCTTCAAGCAGCAGGTATGATGTTTACAATAATAATAATAATAATAATAATATTAATTATATTAATGATAATAATAATAATAATATTAATAATAATAATAATAATAATAATAATAATAATAATAATAATAATAATAATAATAATAATAATAATAATAATAATAATAATAATAATAATAATAATAAAAATTATCATTATTACTATTATTATTATTATTATTATTATTATTATTATTATTATTATTATTATTATTATTATTATTATTATTATTATTATTATTATTATCATTATTATCATTATTATTATTATTATATTGTTATTGTTATTGTTTTGGTTTAATGATAACAGTAATAATCACAGTAATAATTATAGTAATGGTAATAACACTGAGGATGATAATTATAATGAATGAGGATAATATTAGTAATATATCTAATGCTCCATAATTATCTACTGCCTAATAATAACCAAACATGAGACATGGTTATCGCTCCAAACATATGCTCCACTTAAGGTGTTAATTCTTTTTTGGTACATTGGAGTGCCTTGATTCCTCCAAAGTATACCAGGAAACAGGACCAGAAGAGCAAAAATAATAGTGTTATATTGCTTGGAATAGTTTGGAGGATTCAGTTGCTCCAGATTTACCAACACAAAATTTCCCCCTTATGTATAGGTCAACTGTTGTGGGGAAATTGGAGGGCATCTGATTCCTCCTAAGTATGACAGAAAACAGACGCTCTCAATGGTACTAATAGGTGTTTGTTTCGTGGCATAGTTTGGATGAATCAGAGACCTTCCAAGATTCACCAACAAATTAATCTCCCCTAAATTAAGGACCCTGTGATCGTGTATGAGAATTGGAGGCTTCTGATTCCCCCTGACTATATCATGAAACAAGCTCCTTCTATATAGGTGTGTGTGTGTGTGTGTGTGTGTGTGTGTGTGTGTGTGTGTGCGTGTGCGTGTGCGTGTGCGTGTGCGTGTGCGTGTGAGTGTGAGTGTGAGTGTGAGTGTGTGTGTGTGTGTGTGTGTGTGTGTGTGTGTGTGTGTGTGTGTGTGTGTGTGTGTGTGTGTGTGTGTGTGTGTGTGTGTGTGTGTGTGTATCGTGTGAGTGTGAGTGTGAGTGTGAGTGTGAGTGTGAGTGTGTGTGTGTGTGTGTGTGTATCGTGGCAATATTTGAAGGACTCAATTTACCTTCCATTTCATCACTGGGTCCCTTCCTTTTATTATCCATTGTTACAGGCGAGTGATCGTGAGGTGATATGGGTAATGAGAGCATCTATCATCGTAGTAGCCACCATAGCCTCAACCATCGGCATTCTTATCAACAGTATCTACTATCTCTTGTAAGTAACTGGAGAGAGAAGCTTTCCTAGTTGTAGTTGTAGTGAGAGTCTTCTTGTTTATCTCTGTCTATGCCTTTTAAGTACTTGTTGTGAAAGTCTACCTACATTAATAAATCTATCTACACACACACACACACACACACACACACACACACACACACACACACACACACACACACACACACACACACACACACACACACACACACACACACACACACACACACACACACACACAAACATTTATTTATTATTTATCCCTTATAAGTACTTGTTGTGAAAGTCTACCTGTTTATCCTATGTAAGTAATTGTAGTGAGAGTATTATTCCTGTCTATCCCTTGTAAGTAATTGTAGTGAGAGGCTTTGTAGTTGTAGTGAAAGTCTTCCTATATATTTATTGTAAGTAATTGTTGTGAGAGAGAGTATTCCTGTCTATCCCTTGTAAGCAACTGTTGTGAGAGAGAATCTTCCTGTCTATCTCTTGTAAGTAGTTATTTGTAGTTGTAGTGAGATTCCCAATTGGTTAATCAAAAAGGGGGAGAAACTCATGGAGATATATAGATAAATGGAAGGGGTATCAAATCGCAAAAAAAAAAAAAAAAAAAAAAAAAAAAAAAAAAAAAAATAGATAAAAACTATGCCACAAAGAATAATACAGTTATATCCTTAAAATAGATAGATAATACTTTACCCTCATAATAAATAGATAAAAACAATACCAGGAAGAATAATAAAATATAATAATAATAAGACTGAGGTGGCAGGCAGTGATTTAATTCCTGGCATAGTTTATTTAATTTTTTTTTTTTTTTTTGGGGGGGGAGAAGGAATCAATAACTCCTTCAAATTTCCTATATAAAAAAAGAGGTTCCTGTCACCCCCCTTCATCCCCCCCCCTCCGCCCCCCGCCCCCCGTTAATTAATGTGTGGATGGTTGTGTTGTTTAGATAGATAAATGCAAGTTTCATTCACACAACTTAATGCATGTTTCACTATATTCGTTTCACTATTATTATCCGTTTCACTGTACCCCCATTCACTAATACTACGTTGCATTATATCTCTTATTATTATTATTATTGCATGCTTTGTTTACGTGTTGCATGCATGTTGTTATCTATATTATTGCATGCTTCTTCATTCAGCTGTTGCATGATATATTTTTATGTATTGCAAGTTTTCTATATTTATCGTTTTGTTTTGTTTAATGTTTTATCAAGGCTTTTTCTCACCTTTGACAAATTTCGTACTCGTTCGTATTCTGAAAAAAAAAAGAAAAAAAAAAAATAATAGCTCTTAATTTAGGGGAGATTTTCTTGTTGGTGAATTGGAAGGTCTGTGATTCCTCCAAAGTATGCCAGGAAACAGACAACCTTAATGGGGGATATTTTGTGTTGGTAATTCTGGAGCAACTGAATCCTCCAAACTATTCCAAGCAACAGAACACCATTATTTTTTGCTCTTCTGGTCCTGTTTCCTAGCATACTTTGGAGGAATCAAGGCACTCCAATGTACCAAAAAAGAATTACTACCTTAATGGGGGATCTGTTTGGTGGCATAGTTTGGAGGAATCGGTAGCCATCTAGTACCCCATCACGAGAATATCCCCTTAATTAATGACACATGTCTTGTTGGTAAATTGGAAGGCTGTTGATTCCTCCTATCTATGCCAGAAAAAGAGGATCAGCTTAATTAAGGAGGTAATTCAGTTTTATTACATTAGAGTGCCTTGATTCCTCCATTGTATGCCAGGAAACAGAACGAGAAGAGCCAAAATAATGGTGTTCTGTTGCTTGGAATAGTTAGGAGGAATCAGTTGCTCCAGATTTACCAACACAAAATTTCCCCCTTAAGACAAATTTTGGTGACCTGTTGCTTGGAATGGTTTAGAGGAATCAGTTACTCCATATTTACCAACACTGTACTTTGGAGGAATCAATTGCTCCATATTTACCAACACTGTACTACCCCCTTAATTAAACTTTTGCATTAATAACACTTTCAATAAAAAAAAAAAAAAAAAATTCTCACAAGTCCCTAAGTAGGTGTTTAATTAATTATTGATGATGGACTTGCTGTGACCCTCCTTTGCTTTTCAATTCAAGATGCAAACATAATTCTTTTCCCATGAGTCGATTGCATGAAGCTGGTAGGTCAACAAATCGCTCCTAACTCTGATGTGAAATAAATAATGTAACCAACAATAGTGACACAAAGATTATAATGATGTATATAGTGTAGTCCAAAAAATTTAATTAGGCCTATTGTATGCTATTATTTTTTAACTAAGATCAAATGCAATAGTCCAAGAAGGTTAATTAAGGATTGTATGCTTTTATCATTATTGTTTTTTTATTATTATCGTTATTATTAATATTATTATTGATATTATCATTATTTTTATTGATATTATTAGTAATATTTTTATTATTATTATTGATATTATTAGTATTGTTATTATTATTATTATTATTATTATATTATTATTATTATTATTACTTCTAATATTATTATTATTATATTGTTATTATTATTATTGTTATTATTATGATTTCTATTTTTATATTTATTGTTATTTGTTACATAGGATGGGAACACAACACAGAGACAGATGTGTTGGTTTGTGTCAAGTGTACCGTAGTGTAAATATTATAGTGCAGTGTTACCAGCTGATATCTTGGTGTGCATTCCATCAGTGTAGTTTGATAGCCGCACACTCACTCCCAATCCAAAATTTGTATCCAGGTTTTGTTGAAGAAGTGTCGAATCTTTTGACATAATAGTGAACCAATGACAACGCTTATCCTGTTTCATATTTGTATCCAGGTCTTGTTGAAGAAGTGTCGAATCTTTTGATATACTAGTGAACCAATTACAACGCTTATCCTGTTTCATATTTGTATCCAAGTCTTGTTGAAGAAGTTTCGAATCTTTTGATATACTAGTGAACCAATTACAACGCTTATCCTGTTTCATATTTGTATCCAGGTATTGTTGAAGTAGTGTCGAATCATTTGACATACTACTGAACCAATTACAACGCTTATCCTGTTTCATATTTGCTTTGAGATCGCTTAATACTCGATCAGGCTATTCGATGCAAGACTGGATACATATTTTGGATTGCGAGTGTACATACGGTACCTGGTTGTGTGTGTGTGTGTCGTTGTTGT
>JAWQEG010005065.1:12500-55000 GCA_033782935.1 Petrolisthes cinctipes
CATTCATGGTTTCTCTCCTCATGGTTCTCATAAATTCTGTTCATACATTATACTCTCTCATTTATTCATTTATGGCTTCGTTCCTCATAAATCTGTTCATACATTTCACCTCATACATAATAATAATAATAACAATAATGATCTCTCATATTTTTGCTCCTCATAATAGCATCTTGAGTTTCACGTGCTATTATTATTATTATTATTATTATTATTATTATTATTATTATTATTATTATTATTATTATTTTCAACTTAATGGTTTTGCACCTCTTAATTAAGGACCCTGTGATCGATCGTGTATGAAAATTGGAGGCTTCTGATTCCTCCTGACTATGCCACGAAACACGATCCTTCCATATAGGTGTGTGTGTTTCGTGGCAATATTTGAAGGACTCGTCTATACCTCCAATTTTCTGACTACATCACTGGGTCCTTACCTTAACTTGCCGTCGCGACACACACATAATTAATTTCAAGTTGCATATTTTTAATCACTCGTGGTTAATTCTCACACCCGTAATCGATCTTCATAAACTCATTTTGATATTATCCCACGTATGATTTTTTTTTTTTTTCAGCTTTCAAAAATTATAATATTCAGCAATTATATTTATCTTGGCTTCTCTCTCAGTCAGTCAGTAAGTCAGCCAGCACTTAAAAATACGATACGATACAGAAGAGGAGATTTTAATTATCTCTAAATATATACTGATAAATATTACCAGATCTAAAATTAAACCCCTATAACCAAGCAGTCGAGCCATTTAATCATATTAGCCATACGGGAAATAAGGCTTAATTAAGGACCCTGTGATCGTGTATGAGAATTGGAGACTTCTGATTCCTCCTGACTATGCCACGAAACACGCCCTTTCCATATAGGTGTGTGTGTTTCGTGGGAATATTTGAAGGACTCATTTACCTCCAATTTTCTAACTGCATCATAGGGTTTCTTAATAAGGGGGTAGTACATACATTGTTGATTCATTAGAGTGCCTTGATTCCTCCAAAGTATGCCATGAAACAAGGCCAGATTAACAAATATAGTGGTGGCCTGTTGCTTTGAATAGTTTGGAGGATTCGTTTGCTCCAGATATGTCAATACTGTACTTCCACATATAATAGTCGATAATTATCTCACGTTCCAATTCTTATTACAGTTCTTGGTATCTCGCATTTTCTCAGCATTTACACTTTCACTTCAAAATGAAAAGTTATCAGCACGTACAGTTGCGGGCATATGAAACAGACACACTTACAACGGGGCACCTCATTAAGGGGGTAATTCACTTTTGGTACATTGGAGTGCCTTGATTCCTCCAAAGTATGCCAGGAAACAGTACCAGATGAACAAAAATAATGGTGTTCTGTTGATCTTTGGAATAGTTTGGAGGAATCAGTTGCTCCAGATTTGTTTGGAGGGATTCAGTTGCTCCAGATTCCTCCAAAGTATGCCAGGAAACAGAACTAGAAGAACAAATATAATGGTGTTCTGTTGATCTTTGGAATAGTTTGGAGGAATCAGTTGCTCTAGATTTACCAACAATGTACTTTCCCCTTAAGCATAAATTAGTAGAAGGATATTATAAGGACATCACAACAAACCTCGTCTCATCCCAATAATTATATCTCCCATGATGAGGTCGTTTTGGAAGTGTGTAGTGTGTGTTTCATGTGTCTGCAACTGTACACTCGCAATCCAAAATATATGTATCCAGGCTTGCTTCGAATAGCCTGCTCGAGTATGTATGAAGCGAGCTCAAGCAATTATGAAACAGGGTAAGAAGCGTTGTAATTGGTTCACCAGTATGTTAAATGCTTCGAAACTTCAACAAGACCTGGATACAAATTTTGGATTGCGAGTGTACAGCCAGCCATCTAAATAATAATTATCTGATAGGGCCCGTCACAGATAGCAAAACTTCGACTTATCCATATAAATAATTTCAATTGTAATAACTTTCCAATTAAAAAAAAAAAAAAAAAAAAAAAAAAAAAAAAATTCCACTTAATACTGACGCGATCCAAACTCTATTTCTGTTTTCCAAGTATTATGTTATTCTCTCTATCTAAGTGACATATCTTTTTCCAAGTATCATGTTATTCTCTCTATCTAAGTGACATATCTTTTTCCAAGTATCATGTTATTCTCTCTATCTAAGTGACATTTCTTTATTAATTAAGGGACCCTGTGATGTTGTCAGAATTTTGAAGGTTACTGAGTCCTTCAAATATTGCCATGAAACCCCACCCATAATGGAGTTTATTGTTTCGTGACAGAGTTAGGAGGAATCAGAAGGCTCCAACTATTCTTGCACACCATCACAGCTACCAAGGGGGAGGGTGGGATTTCCGCTTTGTGGAGTCTACGAAGCCTTTAAACAGTGCAAGAAAACAGACAGATCTCTCACATCTCCACCCCCACCTCACCCCTCCCCTCACCTTCCCTATTCGTATATACCCCCTGTCTGTCTGTCTGTCTGTCTGTCTGTTTCCTGGCATAGCTTGGAGGCGTCAGTAGCTCTCGAATTCACCCCTATCCGATAACCAACCAACCACTTGATCTCACTTCATCACTGTCTCACCTACACATCATCATTCCGCTGCCGTAGAATAGTAGAGTTTTATCATCTGCATCAATATTCTCTTACTACACATTATGCATAGTAATAATAGTATGAGACAGATTGGAATTTTGTACTGTATGTATGTATGCATGTATATATATATATATTTTTTTTCTATACTTATGTAACTATTTTTTTTTTAATCATCAATGTTTATTTGTTCCTTGTATACATATATATTTTTTTGTTTTCATTTTCGTTTCCTACAAACTATGCCAATTTTTATTTATTTACTTTTTATTTCATCTAGTTATATATTTACTTATTTATTTATTTTTCCCTTCAATGCTTCCCTTCCCACCACCACCATCACTTCTAGTTGTTGTTGTTGTTCTTATATAGTAATGATGGGTTTTTGTTTTGTTCTTCCCCTTTGAGATTTTATATGTAATTTCTTTCAAACACTAGCTAGATCTTTGTACCAAAATTCCCCATGAGGCCACCCACCTCGGATATTAATTCTTGCATACGGTACACTTGCAATCCACAATCCCTAGCCCACCTGAGTCGAAGCCCGAGATCTGGAGCAGGCGGTTTCTATAGACGACAGCCCACCCAAAGTCTCCATTGGTTCGAAATGTGTGTGTGTGGCCTCGTGATGGTTTGGGTGGGCTGTCGTCCAGAAATCATCTCTTTCAGATCTCGGGGTTCGACTCAGGTGGGCCAGGGATTATGGATTGCAAGTGTACATACATACATACCTCTGTGTCATGCACGGACGAAATCTCAAACCAGTTAGTGTCCAGTTTCGACCAAAACAAACTAAAAAATGGGATGAATTTTTCGTAGCATTTTGATGTCCCCGGCAGCTGCTCTTAAGAAACTTTGCATACGTTCACTATAGGATGGAAAACTTGACCCCCTTCCCTCGCCCCCACCCCCCCCACTCCCCTCCCCTCGTCCCCACAGAAGATGACCCCCACCCCACTCCCTCGTGCTGAAGTTTTTGTTGACATTCTTTTCTTCGTATGTTTGGGTGATGTTTTCTGACCGTCTTGGATCCTCAGTTGGTTATATATACAGTCATGTGTGTTTTTTGCATCTTACTGTGTTTTATTAAGGGATAGTAGTAACTGTTGTGGGCAAATTGGAACACACGTAGCCCTCCGAACTCTATCATAAAACACGTCTCTACCGTCTTATGTGGAGGGATTCTGTTGTTGCCTGGGATATCTTGGAGGAATCAGTAGACCCCCAGAACTTTTTTTCCATATCAGGTTACTTACTTCCCTTAATTATTAAAGGATGTGGGAGATATAAAACGAACAACTGTATTAATTAACTCAGTAGAGGATTATGGTCAAAGTTAGGCAGCATCTCTCGAGCGTTTGGAGAAAGTATTATATTGTGTGGGTGTGTAAAACTCCCTCCTCCCCCCCCCCAAAAAAAAAAAGTGGTCCCGTCCCCCTCTTCCCCCCCGTTGTTGACTCTGCCTACTGTTTCACCTCTCTCCTCCTCCTCATCCTCTCTCCTCCTCTCTCCTCATCCTTCTCCTCATCCTCTCTCATCCTCCTTCTCCTCCTCCTCCTCATCCTCTCTCCTCCTCCTCCTCCTCCTCCTTCTCCTCCTCCTCCTCCTCCTCCTCCTCCTCCTCCTCCTCCTCTTACTTTATTTTATTTGTCGCTCCTTCGAATCCTAGCCACTCCCTTTCCTTTCGTCTACTCTCCCACCTTTCCTTCTATTTCCTTAGTGCTTGTGATCCCTCCTCTCATCTCCTTCCTTTATCTCCTTCTCTCATCTCCTTGTCCTTCCTTTGTCCTTCTCATCTCCTTGTCCTTCCTTTGTATCCCTCCCCTCTTGACTCTTCCCCACATCTTTCCCTCTCCCTCTCTCACTCTTCCCCACCTCTCTCCCTCCCTCTCTCCCTCCCTCTCTCACTCTTCCCCACCTCTCTCCCTCCCTCTTCCCCACCTCTCTCCCTCCCTCTCTCACTCTTCCCCACATTTCCCCTCCTCCTCTCTGACTCTTGCCCCTCTCTCTCTCCCATCTCCCCTCTCTCCCTCCCCCCCTCTGACTCTCTCCCCTCCCCCTCTGACTCTTGCCCCTCTCCCTCTGGTTGCAGTAAGCTGTGTGGGGACTTGGTGTACGTGATCCTCTTCCCACAGTTACTCATGGTCGTCCACTACAGAGAATATGTCAACACGTATGGCTCCTTCGTCGGGTTTTGTCTTGGCTTCACTGTGAGGCTCTTGGGTGAGTGAGGATAGATTGGTCATGTGGACACTAGGATACTTTAATTAATAAGGGACTCTGTTGTTGTTGTTGTTGTAGTCAGAAAATTGGAGGTGAGTGAGTGAGTCCTTCAAACATTGCCACGAAACACCACGCATCTATATTGAAGGAGATTGTTTGTTTCGTGTCATAGTCAGGAGGAATCAGAGGCCACCATGGAAGTCTCGTACACAATCACAGGGTACTTAAGGGGAGCTAGAGTTTCTTGTTGGGATTTTGGAAGGCTACAGCTGATTCCTCCTACTAACTATACCAGAAAACAGACGCCCTCAATGGCACACTAACTTTAGGGGATCTGTTTTGTGCCATAGTTTGAAGGAAGGAATCACAGACCTTCCAATTCACCAACAAAAGAATCTCTCCTTTTAGGGATTCAGTGGCATTTCTGTATAGATAAACAAAAATATTCTAGTGTACACATAAACAAAAATATTCTCGTGTACATATAAACAAACATATTCTAGTGTACAAAAAAAAAAAAAAAAAACATATTCTCGTGTACATATAAACAAACATTCTAGTGTAATATAAACAAACATATTCCCCTGGACATATAAACAAACCTATTCATTATTGTGTACAGGTAAACAAATTATTATCTCATCATATACATAAAAAAAAAATATTTACCATATCACCTCAGTGTATGGATAAACAAACTTGATATTTTCCCTGTGTAGATAAACAGACTAGTTATACCCCAAATTATTTCAATGCATGGATAACCAAACTCATATTTTCGTCTGCAAATAAAGACAAGTTATACCCCAATTTTGTTCAATACATGTATGGATAAACAAACTTGATATTCCCCTGTGCAAATAATAATAATAATAATAATAATAATAATAATAATAATAATAATAATAATAATAATAATAATAATACCCCCTTTTCAATGCATGGATAAACAAACTTGATATTCCCATGTGCAAATAATAATAATAATAATAACAATAATAATAATAATAATAATAACAATAATAATAATAATAATAATAATAATACCCCTTTTCAATGCATAGATAAACATATTCTTATTTTCGTGTGCAAATAAAGACAAGTTATACCCCAAAATTTTTCAATGCATGTATGGATAAACAAACTTCATATTCCCCTTGTGTAAAAAAAAAAAAAAAAAAAAAAAAAAAAAAAAAAAATAATAATAATAATAATAATAATAATAATAATAATAATACCCCCTTTTTGCGCAGGTGGAGAGCCATACATAGGAGTGCCAGCCGTCATACACTATCCCTTCTTCGATGAGACAACAGGCCAGCAGAACTTCCCCTTTCGTTCCGTCGCTATGTTGGTCTCCCTCTCCAGTCTCATAATAGCCTCGGCCCTGGCTAAGCTTATCTTCACCTCTGGAGTTCTGCCCCCCGAGTGAGTCTTGACATTTTATAATATTTACAGATGCTGATTGATATTATTTTACTTCAATTCAGTAGTACAAGCATAATATACACAGATATATACACAGATAAATACACAGATAAATACACAGATAAGTACACAGATACATACACAAATACATACACATCTACATACACAGATACATACACAGATGCACTTTATATTTTAGGTGTTTGTACGAAGATAAATAATGTCTTGTTCGTAGTAATATCAGTGAAATACACACTGATACATACACAGATACATACACAGATACCTACACAGATACATACACAGATACATACACAGATACACTTTATTAATTAGATGTTTGTACGAAGATAAATACTCTCTTGTTCCAGGTTCGACATTTGCCGGTGTTTCCACGAGGGACCAGAACAAACGGGTGACTTGGAAGAACTCGCTAACGGCACCAACAGTAAACCCAAGGGCGGCGACCCCAGTGAAAAGGAGTGTGTGTCCTCCTTGGCAGCAGCTGAGAAACAACTCTACAAACCCAAGGTGCACGAGGTCGACCAGATGGAGGAGGAGATGTGTAGAGACTCCCCTCGTGTGTGAAGAGGAAGATGAGGAGGAGGAGGAGGAAGAGGAGGAGAAGGAATAGGAGGGGTACAGAGACTCCCCTCGTGTGTGAAGAGGAAGATGAGGAGGAGGAAGAGGAAGAGGAGGAGAAGGAATAGGAGGGGTACAGAGACTCCCCCCTGTGTGTGAAGAAGAGGAGGAGGAGGAGGAAAAGGAGGAGGAGGAGGAGGAGGAGATGTGTAGAGACTCCCCCCGTGTATAAGGAAGGAGGAGGAGGAAAAGGAAGAGGGGGAGGAGGAGGAGGAGGAGGAAGAGGAGGAGATGTGCAGAGACTCCCCCCGTGTGTGATGATGAGGAGGAGGAGGAGGAAAAGGAGGGGGGGTCGTTATCGGGAACAACATAAATCGAAACATTTGTACCCAGAATATTATTTTGTCGAAGTTCTGAGACGATGGACATGAAACTTAACCAACAGCAAAATGACTGGCCGTGGAACCTTTTCATTCCGTGGTGTGTCACAAAATAAAAAATCTCGACAAGTCTGGAATGCATATTATTTTGGACTGGAAATGGTGTACTTCATCAAGTCTGGAATGCATATTATTTTGGACTGGAAATGGTATACGTCGACAAATCTGGAATGCATATTATTTTGGACTGGAAATGGTATACGTCGACAAATCTGGAATGCATATTATTTTAGACTGGAAATGGTATACGTCGACAAATCTGGAATGCATATAATTTTAGACTGGAAATGATATACGTGATCAAGTCTGGAATGCATATTATTTTGGACTGGAAATGATATACGTCATCAAGTCGCTTATGATATGAGCCGGGAACACTCAGAGCCGCATTCCTGTCGTTTGTGTATTTCGTGGCCTTCCAATTTCCACCACACACGATCACAGGGTCCTTAAAAAAAAAATAATCGTGTTCGTCGTGAAAGAAAGAATGATGCAGCCGGCCCATGAATCGGTATTATGTGTGTTTATGAAATGGGGTCTTGTTTCATTGTATCACAGAGTTCATTTCACACTCGTTCCAGTTGTTTTTTTGAGTCTCCCCCCTCTCCCCCCACCCCCACCCTCAATTCAGGCAGGGTGTTCCAAATCGACTGTGAATGACTGTGAAATATTTTATAGAGATGATGATGATGATGATGATGATAATGATGATAACACGTTTTTATGTATGTATGTATGTATATATATGATTATAATCTTGACACTCCACCATTACCTATTAAGGGGACAGTACAGTGTTGGTAAATATGGAGCACATGCATGATTCCTCCAAACTATTCCAATCAACAGGACACCATTATTTTTTATTTTTTCATTTTGTTGTGTTTCCTGGCATACTTTGGAGGAATCAAGGCACTCCAGTGTAACAAAAGTATACTATCCCCTTAATTAAGTGACCAGGGACATACATTGTGGGGACCTGAAATATAAGCAGGCTATATATAAATTTAAAGTGGTCTGCTATGTAATTATTTAGGCAATGTTAGCTTAGATATTTTGTTAAAGTCATTCTGTAGATTAGTATACGATGAAATTAAACACTATTTTCTATGGGAATATATATTTGAGAGAACTGTTGTGTGCCCTTTGTATTTTATTTTATTTTTTTGTCATGTTGTATTGTAGTTAGTTTATTAAATGAGCTTTTTTTATATGTCTAGTAAAAAATATATCAGAATTCAGTTAAGGGGAGACTCTCTTGTTGGTGAATTTGAAGGTGTCTTGATTCCTCCATACTGTGCCACGAAACAGAACAACAGATCCCCTATTAGTACCACTGAGGGGGCGTCTGTTTTCTGGTATTGTTAGGAGGAATATTAGTGGTAACCTTCCACTTAATTTACCAACATGAGAACCAACCTCCCATAAGGTGTTTTTATACGAGGGATTTAATGGGATCAGAGGAGAGTTAATTAATTATACCCACGGGCGAGTTATTAGACCTTGACCCAAAAAGAGCTAGGAGTGTTTTGTTGTGGCTGCTGTGACTCAAACCTACAACTTCATCAAGATACGCATTCTCATCTTAAGGGGGAAGTTTTGTGTTGGTAATAATGGAGCAACTGAATCTTCCAAACTATTCCAAGCAACAGAACACCATTATTTTTGCTCTTCTGGGCCTGTTTCCTGGCATACTTTGGAGGAATCAAGGCATTCCAATGTACCAAAAACGAATTACCACCTTAAGGGACCCTGTGATGTAGTCAGAAAATTGGAGATAAAAGAGTCCTTCATAATTATATTGCCACGAAACACCACCTTGACGGAAGGAGCTTTTTTCTTGGCATGGTGAAGGGGGAATCAGCAGAGGTCTCCAATTTTTATACAGGTTCATAGGGTCCTTAATTAATCATTATTTGCTTCAGAGGCCACAACAAACTTCGCCCTAAAGAGACCCTGTGATGTAGTCAGAAATTTGGAGGTAAATGAGTCCTTCAAATATTGCCACGAAACACCATCTATGTGGAAGGAGCGTGTTTCGTGGCATAGTCAGGAGGAATCAGAAGCCATCAATTTCCATACACACAATCCCATGCTGACAGGGTCCTTAAGTGTAGATGGTGTGTGTATAGCAGTGTGTTGTCTCCTGAGTTGATAGAGGGTATGTGTGTATGTATGTATTGTTGTTTTTGATTGCAGGGGAAATTACCTCTGCTTGGGCCTTATGCCTTTAAGTATGTAATTATGTATGTATGGACTTACTTATAATGAGTCAGTTTGCTTCTTGGCATTGCTTCTCTAGCTATTGACAATAATTGGGTTATAATAGATTCCTCTTATTCACCAATGCTGAATAGTTATGTAGAATTTTCTGCTTTATTTAGGTGCTGTATTTTTATTATTATTATTATTATTATTATTATTATTATTATTAGTATTATTATTATTATTATTATTATTATTATTATTATTAGGTATATCTGAAGGTTTGTGGGTGATGCTTTGGTTTCTGTAAATATTGTTTGTTATGCATACGGTACTGAATTATCTAGTTTATTTACAGTGCATGAATCGACCACTGAGATGATTGCTGAGGTGTGTATGATAATGATGAGGGGCTGACTATTTAATTAAGAACTCTGTGATCGTGTATGAGACTTGGTGGTGGCTTCTGATTCCTCATGACTATGCCACGAAAACAAGCTTCTTCAATACAGGTTGTGGTGTTTCGTGGCAATGTTTGAAGGACTCCCTAACCTCCAACTTTCTTACTACATCACAGGGTTTCTTAATGAAGGTGGTCATTCTTTTTTGGTACATTGGAGTGCCTTGATTCCTCCAAAGTATGCTAGGAAACAGCAGGACCAGACGAGCAAAAGTAATGGTGTTCTGTTGCCACTAATCTCTTTCAGTTCTTCAGCTACTTGTCCCTCTTTTCTTTCTATTTCCTTCCTGCTTGCTGTCTCACCTCTCTATCACCTTCTTCTGGCGCTATATGACCTCGTTGTTGCGACGCCTAATATTAATCATTCAATCATGCAAACTGGTAACATGAAACGCAGATGCTTATGATGAGTAAAAAATTTTGATGTCTGGTATAATGAAACAGAGGGGTTGTGTATTGTGAATATTTTAACCCAAAGTTATATACTGTATATACGGTATATTTATAGTATTCCTACAAATGTATTTTTATCAATTATACATTCAGGGAGCCTGTGATGTAGTCAGAAAACTGGAGATAAATGAGTCCTTCAATTATTGCCACGAAACACCACCTATATGGAAGGAGTTTGTTTCGTGGTATGATCAGGAGGAATCGGAAGCCTCCAATATTCATACACGATCACAGGGTCCTTAATTAAGGGAAGATTCTCTTGTTGGTAAATTGGAAGGCTACTGATTCCTCCAAACTATGCCAGGAAACAGACGTCCTCAATGGTATTAATAGGGCATCTGCTGTTTCTTGGCATAGTTTGGAGGAATCACAGACATCCCAGTTCACCAACAAACGAATCATCCCTGAATTTAGGACCCTGTGATCGTGTATGAGAATTGGAGGCTTCTGATTTCTCCTAACTATGCCATGAAACAATCTCCTTCCATATAAGTGTGTGTTACGTGGCAATATTTGAAGGACTCATTTACCTCCAATTTTTACTGACTACATCACAGGGTCCCTTAATTGATTAGAACTGGCTAAAATAAATATGGTATATGTTTGTTTAGGTATAATTATTCTTCACGTCTGTTTTCATTTTTTCTTTTTTTTTCCTATTTTCATCATGGCCACTGTAGTATATTAATTCTGAGACATATATATCATTCGTATATCATGTAGGGAAGAAGTAGAATTATATATATATATATTATAGTTACTGTATTGTTTAGCTAGCGAGGTATGTACAGATGAGCAAGTAAATAGTGCAAAAAACAGAAACAAATATGGCATTAAAAGTTAACATTTTCACCACCACCATTCAAAGTACCTTATGCAAGAACGTCCACCGTGGTGTTGACGACGATGGCCTGGTACCGATACGATGGGCTCTGTTATAATTATGTCTATGGAGTCGTCGGTCGTACCAGTACCACACCATCGTATGCACCACGAATGTTCTTGAATATGGCCCAAAATTCAGCCAATCACTTTCCACCTTACATTAATAAAAATTGGTATTTGTGTTTCCAGTGATTCATTCATAAAGATAAAGCCATATATATATTTTTTTGTTTCACTTTTTACTTGCTCAACTATACATTAATTAAATCATGTGTATGTATGTATGTATGTACATCTTAATTTGGCATATGCTGTATAGTCATTAGTGTAAAGGAAAATCCAATAAACTATAATTTCTACTGTACGGTTATTATTTTCTTCCACTTTAATAATCTTAGGGAAAAAAGGGAGTGGGTAGGGAGTGGAGGATTAGGATACGTAGTGGATTGAGTCCTGCAAAGTGGAGTTATAGATACATAGGTTTAAGAGAACAATTCATCTTTATTATTATTATTATTATTATTGTTTTTTTTTTTTTTTTTTATTCAATTTCTGGTTTACGATATAATACAAAAATATTGATTGTCGGTATAAATATTACTAAATGCAAGTACCGATTTGTTGTTGGGAGAGAGAGAGAGAGAGAGAGAGAGAGAGAGAGAGAGAGAGAGAGAGAGAGAGAGAGAGAGAACAGGGGGGAATAGAAATAGAAAATAGAGTGGTGGTGGTGGCAGTCAAATACGAGAGAAATTCAGAATAAAAGACACGTGGAAAGAAAGAAGGTATAGTCAGGTTTGGCGCCAAAGGATTATAGGGTGGGTGCTCCCCCTAGGGACATGCAGAGAGGCCTTGCCAGCAGTACTGCCAACACCCGCAGAAATAAAATAATATACGGAATAAAACAGCCAACAAGAGCTTATTCAAAATTTCCGAATAAAATAGCATTGATCTGCACATTTATAATTTACCATAGCTATTTAACTTGATTACAAATACTATCATTATTATTATTATTATTATTAATTTCGGGAAATGATACCTAGCACAAGGGGTGTACAAATTTGAATTCACATGCAGTGATGCCAACTTAGCGTTTTTCCTTGAGATTTAGCGTATCTGCAAATTATCTAGCGCAAAACAAAATATCAAAATTATCCTACATGAGTAACTAGCGGATTTTTAAAGCCAATATAGTGGGAAAAATTTAAGAGCTTTACTATTTACCTTTAGTAGAGGCCATTCGATTGCCCAAACGGGTAATAAGATATGTTTAGTTCTTGACAGTCCCTAGTTATTATGTGGCAGACCTTAGCTGGCCTGTTTTCCCACTCTTTAGCTAATCGCATCTTGAATGTTTCTAGTGAGGTAGCATTCACGGTATGTTGAGTTAGTACTTCTCGTTGGTTGGAACCTTGCCTTTCCGCATACTGAACATATTCTCTACTGTAGTTGATGTTATCAATGTTTTTGAGGACCTTGAAAGTTTGAATAACGTCTACTCATAGTCTGCGAAATTGTAGAGTCGGAAGTTGGAGGCTTGTTAGTCGATCAGGTAGGAGAGATGGGACAGTCCCTGCGCCAATCGCGTTGCTCTCCGTTGGACCTGCTCCAAAGTGTCTTTGTCCCTCTTCAGCGCTGCTGGGGTTCCAAATCACAGAAGCATACTCCAGATGTGGCCTGATTAGGCTTTTGTATAAGTTAAGAAAGGCTGTTTTGCCCAACGCTAGAAAAGTGTGGTCAAGGCCGGGCTCCCAGAACCCTGTTGGCGGCCTTGTTGGCATGTGCTTGTATGTGTTGGGTAAATTTCAACTCATTGTCTACAATAACTCCCAAATCCTTTTCCTCTTCGGCCACTATAATACCAACTACCAACTATATACCAAGTACCAACCACTACCTACTATAATTTAGCAAAAAAAAATTCTTCGGCCAACTTAGCGACTTTAGCGACTCTTGAGTTGGGAACACTGTCCACATGGTAGTAGTAGTAGTAGTATTTGCAGTATCCGAGTGAGTCTCATGCAGTACAGTCGATGCAGGCGAGCACGGCCACAAAAAACCTTACTATAGAAGCTGGAACTGGTATAATATAACTATTTTGTGTTATTGTTCACCAGAGTATTGACTATCTTGCATACGGCGTTGGTAAATCAGGAGTAAATGATTCCTCCAAACTATTCTAAGCAACAGGCCACAATTAGTTTTGTTCATCAGTGGTCTTGTTTACTTTGGAGGAATCAAGGCACTCCAAAATAATCATGAAAAGTCTACTATCCCCTTCATATTATATACACAGACCAATAAATAATTAAGCGATGGAGAGAAAACCACCACCACCAGGAAACAACAACAACAACCCACCAAAGAAGAGGTCCAGGAGGTCAAAACAACAACAACACCACCCCCGGATCTGGCAACAATGTAAGCCACCCCGGATCTGGCAACACTGTAACCCAGCTGTTCCCACCACAACAACAACAATGGCCGACTCGGGGCCTGAGGATTCCCAGCCCATCAAGTATTTAATCCACAAATTCTCAACCTTCTCGTCCAGTTATGTTCCAAAGTGAGTTGTAGGTGTTATTTGACGGTGGCAGTATTATATTTAAAGTATATTTGAAGTATATTTGTGGTGTATTTATGGGGTAGTTTGGTGTATATTTATTTTACAGTGGCATTATTATATCTGTAGTGTATTTAGAGTATATTTAAAGTATATTTGTGGTATATTTATGGGGTAGTTTAGAGTATATTTATTTTACAGTGGCAGTATTATATTTAGGGTATATTTAAAGTATATTTTTGGTATGTTTATGGGGTAGCTTGGAGTATATTTATAGTGTAGCTTGGAGTATACCGTATTTATTTTGGAGTATATATTTTGGTAAATTTACAGAAGTATTGAGTTCACTATATTGTATGTTTTAGTATCATTACCCTGTATTTTGGACCATTCTAAGACACTTTTAATCTATGGTGTTTCTCTCAGAGATGCCCTGTTTTAGAGATATGCCCCGTTTTACAAACGTAATTTGGATATAAGTCTTACCTGCTATGACCTGACCTAACCTAGACCACAGCAGACTACCGGGACCTAACCTGGGCAAACTACCGGGATATAACATGGGCAAACTACTGGGATATAACCGGTGTAAACTATCATAAAGTGACGGGCAAATTCCCGGGACCTAGCTGGATGTGGTAACACTGCGTGGCCCTAGTCAAGAACACAGTACTTCTGTAATAATACCTATATTTTTTCAAAGTAATCAATTTAATTTTTCTGGTGTATTATACTGTGCTTTAAATTATTATTATCTTCATATAAGAAAATGTTTTATTTTAGATATATTCCCTACCCACCTAACCTAACCTTAGGGGGGGGGGAGAGCATTGGAAGTCGGGGTTTTGGATGTGGGGAAATACATTAATTTAGCATATAATTGATTGTGTTTTTAAGCTGTTAACAAGCCATGAATGTTGAAAAATGGGAAACCCGAACTCTTCACGGGTTTTTTAAATGCGCTAAAATGGAATAAACGTCTGATATTGATCTTAGGCCGCTAGGTACAGTCACGGCAGATAGTCCTTGAACAGACTACCCCTTACACTCTGGTCAAGGACTATGTGGCGCGACTGTACTACTTCATTATCATACAGCTCACGATTGATAGCTTGATTTAATTTCTGCCATAATCAATCCAGTACCATGCTGGGAGGAAGGCATGAACACTGGAATAGCTGACCTTACCTTTTCTGTGGTGTAAATTATTTGTGTAACAATTTTGAGTTGTGTATTGTCCGTTAGTAAAGTTAAACCACGATTTCTTACTTTTGTAGCACTGTGTCGAAATTTTTGGTTTGGATGAGGCGGTACCGAGATCTTTCATTAACCTTTTCTTAAGAGTTGCTGCTAAATAATTGAGATTTTGGTTCACGGTGCCATTGAATCCTGAAACGGTTGAAACGCCCTCGAGATGACCAGAAAATATGGTGCCGTAGGCTCAATTCAAACTTTACCAAAAAATATGTGACCTTCACCATGATAGTAACTGTTCTTTTTAGTTGTTATGTTTTAAGATGTAATTTTTTGTTCTTTCAGAAATATTTTAGAGGATAAGCCAAATGATCAAGCCTCCAGATGGTCATCCGATTCCAACAACCCACCACAGGTATGTGTCATAATCCTTGTAATTTTTAGGTATTTAAGATTCAGTTGGGAAGACAGGGAAGACCTAAGGTCTAGAGGATAAACACAAAGAGTTAACTTCAAGAGTAGCCAAAGAACTGGAATTTGCAATTTTATTTAAAAATCTTTCTTTTACATTCCAATATTCCCTGTTTTAATCTGTTGTTTTAATCTGTTGAAATGAACAGTTGAGAGTCTGTTTTGACCCACCTTGAGATATTTTTTTCGAGGTGGTATAGTACTAATGGCACACACAAAATGAAACATATATTTGATATTATTTTTATAGTATAGAATTTGTCAAATCTAACCAAAAATGGACCTGGCCAAACTCTTAGACCTAACTGAGTCAAACTACTGGTAACGAACCTTGGCAGACTACCGGGACCTAACCTAATCATAGTAACGGCACGTAGCATCCTAGAATTGGCCAAATCAACCATATACATTTCTCTGTGCAGTGCAATATTTGTATCTTAATTCCAAGGCACTCTTCCAAACAGTTTCTGATACTCAAGTTGGACCAGCCGGCTGTACTGAAAACCATAACCTTTGGGAAGTATGAGAAGACCCACGTATGTAATATCAAGAAGTTTCGGGTCTATGGTGGGCTGTCAGAGGAAAACATGGTTCTTCTCTTGGAGAGGTAGGTCATTAAACCATTTTATACTGTAATTAGAACCTTCAATCTCCATCTTCAGGTTCCTTCTTTCATATTGATTTGCAAGCATTCTGCATTTATACCTTAAAATTTAAGTAAACAAGAGGATTGAAGATACATTAGAGTTTAAGTTGATCACAGGACAGAAGAAAATGTGTTTATGTGATGGTTATCAAAATAAGAAGCAGTTTTTATCGCAATATTTTATGTTGGTTTATACTGAAATGCAGGATGGACAAAGTTTCCTCATCATTCATAGTAGTATTTTGTATTTTATATGTTCTATGAAGCTGTGTCTTTAGTCTGGTGCTATTTTTCTATTTCAGTGGATTAAAAAATGACACAGTTCCTGAAACATTCCTACTGAAGCACACTGTGACGGGTCGTCAATTTCCAGTCCGGTTTGTAAAGATTGTTCCACTGCAAGTAAGTTTTGCCAGCTTATTTTTTGTATTTCAGAAATTTTATTATTACAGATATAAAGGGAGGAAACTGTGGATATAAGTGACGAATAATTGTAATGGAATCTCACAGCATTCACTAGGTAGTCTGAGAATCCTCTTAAAAGTGCTGGTTATGATACTGTAGTTACTTTTGGCCCCTTGATGCATTTTCCTAACATCTCTCACAATCCTTTCATCAACACCCAGCTCACTCATGACTGTTTTTATTTCAGGCTTGGGGATCAACTTTTAACTTTAGCATATGGTTTGTTGAACTACGGGGCTGTGAGGAGTGGTCAGTGGTACAGCAGTGCATCAATTGGTACACCACTGTAAGTTGGCCTTTGCTTGTTAGTATGCAGTAATTTTAATATTCCTATTCCTAAGTACAGATGCAATTAGAAACTTGTATCCAATCCTGAGTCAAAGTTTAAATTTAGCACTTGGTAAAGTTTTGAATCATCTAACACATCATTTAAAATTTATAAAGTCTTTGTTACTCTAAGGAATATCTGTACATCTTTATGATTGCTGCATATAATTCAGTATGTTTATATATTTTCGTTCACTTCCGTAAATTTTACAGTTTATTGACCATTGCATTTTTGCAATAAATATGTGTGACTGCTGAGTATGTGACTCAACCTAACTACCCTGTATCCTTTCTTTTCAAGTATCGAGAAAGAGAAGCCATTCGACTGTGCCTGAAGCATTTCCGCCAACACAACTATACTGAGGCATTTGAGTCATTAGAAAAACGTACTAGAGTGACGTTGGAGGACCCGCAGCTAACGCAGCTACACAAGATCTTGGTGGAAGATGGAGACTTTGATGGTTGTGAGCAGCTTATTGCTCAGGCTGCACAGGGTCAGTTTTATTATTCATTGAGTTTTATTTTATTTTTTGAAGAGTAAGTTTCTAGTTGGAGTTTTGTAATCATGAAATTATTTTACAAAGGGGAAGTTATAAAATATAGGAAGCAAATTATACTTTTTGTTATATAATGTACTTACGGTATGCATTGCAAACCATACTGTATCAGCTAGAGATATATATAGCATGTTATTCAGTATTAAGCCTAAATGCTTTAAGGGTTAATGGTGTTTCAGAAGGACTGTTCCAACACTACATCAATCAGCAGGAGTATAAGCCCCAGTGGACTCCCATCATCCCCAACCCTGGCCAGTCCACAGGCACACCCCAGCGGCCGGGTATGAGGGGCGGCCATCAGATGTGCATTGACACCAACACTCAGGTACTTATCTTCGAGATTCCATTCCTCACTTTGTACGAGCTCCAAGCCTGGGGAACAAAAATCAATAAAACTTTATACTGAGAGTCAGGAAGCCCAGTGAAATGTTCTTACAAACCTGACACAAAGAATATTTTATGACATCTACACAGTCAAACTCCCACACAGAACACTTCTCATTATGCTTGATATTAGCAGTAAAGACTTTTTCCTTGCAGACCATATACCTATTCGGTGGGTGGGACGGGATGCAGGACCTGAGTGACCTGTGGTCGTATCACATCCCAACACAGGAGTGGACCTGCATCACCCGGGACACACACGCTGAGGTGACATCATTACCAGTAGCTATAGTTTATTTTTGAATTACTATGCCATCTATTTTTATAATACTAAGAGTATCAAGTCTATATACAAATGAGACAGATGTAACCTGCCATACATTTTTTTACTTCAGGGAGGACCAATTGCACGATCTTGCCATAAGATGTGTCTAGACCCAGAGAGACGTCAAATCTTCACCTTGGGGCGCTACCTAGACTCAGTACTGCGTATCCCAGACAACCTCAAGGTTAGAGTCATGAATATGGACACTAGAACAGTTTTTGTATCAATATCATCATTACACCCTTAGTATAAAACAGACATACTTTTCTCCACCACTTCATGTTATGCCAACAACACATACTACATTCCATGAAGACCTTGTGGGATTGCCTTGTGCAAGGGACAGGTCCTCATGGACTTGAGGCTGTTCGGTCAGACAGCCTTAGAAACGTCACAACTGCAGTCAGTACCTCACTGCAGACTCAGATGTTGCTGCATTAATTTGAAATTAATTACCATGTAGACAAGTTCATTAAACTCTTAAAGGCTTGGGGATGCTATAAGTTTTCCAGTGATAGATTAAGACAGATTTTTCCATTGTAAGTGCTTGAAGGACCCTTAGTGATGTAAGTTGGTCCAGGAAACAGAGATCTTTTTCAGTGTAGTATCAAATATCTACCTTAACCACCATCATCAGTAATACCAGCACTATCCCTATATGTTATGATGTACACTTTTCCTACAGAGTGACTTCTACATGTACGACATAGAGAACAACAAGTGGACCCAAGTGACAGAAGACACTGCATCGTTGGGCGGACCACGCCTCACCTTCGACCACCAGATGGTGATGGATGTGGAGCGCCGAGTCATTTACGTCTTTGGGGGACGTGTTCTCACCCCGTCAAGATGGGAGGGGTGCGTGGGGGGGTATATATTAACCATCTTGTTTGGTTTTGTTCTCTTTTTAACTCCAGATAATAATAATGTACTCTTTGTATCCTGTGTGTACTCTACAAGTAGGGAGGGTAGTGATAGTAGTACAATATGATTTGAAGGTATTACATGGTTGACCTTCTTGATTGGGTATTTTCTTTTGTCTCCTATGTATATAAGATGGGAAAGATAGTGATAGTAGTTTATGTAGCAAGTGTATAATGATCGTCTCCTTCAACAATGCCCTCAGGTATATAGTACTGTATGTGGAAAATAATAGGAAGGTAGGGGGCCCATTGTTATGGAAGCAAATGTAAACACTTGTATTCATCATTTCCTTACTGCTACATGTGGTCTTGCCTATTGGTTGCAGTACCTACTATACATACTCTAATTATCCTTAGTGTTAGATACTGTTCACTTATCTTATCCATTTTGTGATGTACAGTTACATATGATCTTGTCACAGGAGTCTTTCAGGGTACATAATACAGAGTACTCAAAAGTTAAATATATTGGCTCAATATCTGTAAGGTAGAACTTGCTGGTAGATTATATAAATACATTAGTGTAAACGCAATTTAAGATTGAACCTTTATTTGCGTTCTTTACTATTAGAAAAACTAAAAGAACTGGGAAGCTTCATCAGTGAAGGCTTCTTCAAGAGCCATTTTCTTTTTGGTGTCCTTTCACCTTGCTATATCAGTTAAAAGATGTTCTGAGAATCTGTGGTGTGAGTGGCACTGCATAAACAAACTAAACTGCCTTCAAGAACCCTTTTGTCTCCAGGGTTCTTACTTAAGAAGGGACAATGTCTCGTTGACAACAATATAGTTCTCAGAGGCAATAGATCTCTCTCTCTGCTCATAATCATGCTCATGATGTGCTCTGTTACAGACTAGGGTTGGATGAGCTGCGAACGAGCAACTCCACCCCAAGTGAAGTAATCTTCTCTGGTTTGTACGCCTACCATGTGGCAACCAATACCTGGACAAAACTAAGGGAGGACTGTTTGGGCAACTCCACTGGACCACAGGACATCAAATCTCGCATTGGACACTCCATGCTCTTCCATAGTGTTAGTATTGTACTTTTTTCTTGACTTGGCAAAAATGCTTCCTCATTTCATTAATTAACTTTAATGGTTTGCAGACTTAAGACAAATTTCTCCCGAGAATTTACACAATCTGGTAATTATCCATTGATAGGATTGACATCTCATACCTCTAGGAACATCAATGAGCTAGTTTTTTTTTTTTTCTCTCTCTCTCTAGAGTGTGTTGTGTAATGTTGTATGCCAATAAGTAGAAAATGGCAAAAATGGAAAGAAAAAAACACCCACACCCACCCACATAGCAGGAAAATGATTAGTGATGAGGTATGCCATGTTTCAGCCTGGATTTGGCCCTGAAGTTGGTCATAGATTGTGCAGAGGCAAGCAAAAGTGTATGGTGGGTTTGGGAGAAAATATTTAAGCACTTTGCAATATAGTTGAGGTGTGCAGATCAAATATTTTGCTTATGAGGTTTGCAATTAACAGGGCAACCATTACAAATAGTGGGATTAGAAAACAATAACTTGGTTGCAAGTGTGATAGCACAATACAAATGAGGGAAAGTGGGAAAGGAGAGTGGATTGATAAATCAAAACAGGTGTGCAGTGATAAATGATAAAATAATTTTAAATTTCATCTGCCATCACAGTCCTCGGAGCAAGCAAAGTATCAGCAATATTGATTGATTGTTTACTTTATTTTTCCAGGGAACTCGTCAGCTCTTCATTTTGGCAGGGCAGCGAAATAAGGAATATCTGGCGGACTTTTTCACTTACAACATTGACACGGACACAGTTACCTACATCAGTGATGGCACCCGGAAAGACTCCTCATCAGTGCCTGCAGCCGGGTTCACCCAGAAGGCAACTATAGACCCTCACCTCAATGAGATACACGTGCTCTCGGTGAGTTCTTTTGTGGTTATGTACTATTGGCGATAAGTATTCATATACACATTAAACTTACCCTGATCAGAGAGGCATTATATATGTCACCACAAGTGCACCCTGGAGTAGTACAAAGTGTTGCACTAAAGCTAGTACAAATGAAGTATTTTAGGGCATTGGTATATGGTATACATGCTATGTATTGTGTTTAATAAAGTGTGCGGAAAATATTGTGGATATTTTTTAGGACAAGCAGTGAACTGTTTAGTATTATTTCCAGGGGCTGAGTAAAGAAAAAGAAAAACGAGATGAAAACGTCCGCAATTCCTTCTGGGTGTATGATATCTCTCAAAACAAATGGTAAGTGTTTAAAGTTAGTGTTTTTTCTAACTTATGATATTTTACTTGAATTTATATTGTAAATCATCCAGTAAACATTAGTTTTTTTTAACATTTCAGAGTATGGCCATTGCAGAGAATAACTTCTGTTGTCTCACAGTAGAATTGACATGTTTCATTCTTTGTGTCCTATTGTTTGAGCTATACTCTTCTCATTCTTTGTTGAATTTCTGTATTGGCTGAGATACTTTCTTGATGGCTGACACTGTTAATAAATATGATATGAACTTTCAACCACTACTTCTTTCTACACTTATTCTCTCATTTAAAACCCTCAAATACAAACACTATCCAAGCTGTTGTGAGCTATTAGCATATAGCTTAGACTAAGTAATATAGTGGGCTTGAGCTGACCATAAAATATTTCTTCAGGTCATGTATCTACCGAAATGAACAGACAGGAGAATCATATTGGAGTAAAATGCAACATGTGGAGCCATGTCCTCGCTTTGCACACCAGCTGGTCTATGATGATACTAAGAAGGTTGGTCAATTAATGGAATGTATTGGAGGAAAAGAATCATGAACAGATAAAATATGGTATACTGTACTTTATGGTAACCTTTACTACTTTCCATTTAGTGAATGAACCCTGAAAACCAATGTTGTGATTTCAAAACAATAAAATGTGATGACTATAGGGGTAAGGTCATGAGAATTTGGTGCATTGAATTTTTCAATAGTAATTTTGTAGTTTGTGTATTTCACATCAACATTTACATCCCAGGTTCACTACTTGTTTGGTGGCAACCCTGGGAAGGCGTCACTACCCAAGATGAGACTGGATGACTTCTGGTCCCTCCGTTTGTGTCGACCCTCAATCCAACAGCTCCTTCACACTTGTGTCCTCCTCATTCGCAAGCACAGGTTCATATACCGTACTTTATCGTGAATGATGGGATCAGCCCATCTCTAAATAAACTGTATTAGTAAGATGTTATTTATAATGATAATTACCCTGGTATAACTTGACATACTATATACCAACATGAAGCAGTTTTGCTGTGGATATGTGTCCTTATAAATAAATGCTGTTGGTACAGACATACCAGTACATGTAAACAAATTGGTAATATGGTTTACCTCCTTTTAAGGTTTAATGAATTGGCTCGTGACAACTCGGTTCTGGCCCTGGAGTACCTGCAGACCAAGTTACACAGTGCAGTTGACCATAGTGACTGCCAGGAGGTGCAGGAGTTTCAGGCCCTTGCATCCACCATTTTCCAACCTCCCCAGGACACTCCAATCAGTTGCATCCGCCCTATACCCGAGGAAGAGAAGGAAGAGAGTGGAGCAAAAGCTGTGGGTGCCAGTTTGGAGTGGAGGCACACTAGTCGTTCCCATCTCTTTGACCAGCTGACCCAGTTCTTTCCTGAGCATATGACACAGCCTAGAGGTAACCTGATAGACCTCTTACCTTATTGATCAGAGGAAGACAGCTAGGATGGTATCACAGGCCAGAGTATTGGGAGAAGACTTGAACCTGAGATGTGGCTTGAGACAGTTTTGACCTGTGACTAATCCAAAATTATGTGTAATACCAGTAAGCTTACAGTAAGTTACAGAAGACCAATGAATTTTTTTTTTTAAATGTAAGTATGCTACACGTAGTCAAGCAAGGATAATGAGTCATATTAGCTCCTTCTATCATACTTTATTATACTGGGAATTTCGCACATCTAAATGTTATGCAGTATCAATCCCTGTCTCTGGTCCAAGTCTCTATCATACAGGCCTTACAGTCAGACTCATTTGTTTGTAAGTGTGTGTTTAGAATTTTGATATTCTGATATTATACAGCAGAAATATTGAGACATACAATAGAAGGAACTGTACACCAAGAATGATCCTGAAAAGATAGACAAGTTGTCCCGTTTTACTCCTGAAGGGATATTGAGTCCAAGGCTGAAGTACCATAGCCACAGAATTTTTATGTACAGTAGTATACATAGCAAACCTAATGTCCATCATGGTATGGCATGAAATACATCTTGCCAGTAACCTCATGAGGACTCCAGTGAATGTACTAAACACTGCCTAGCCACTATCTAGGCACACCAACCCAGATAATGGTTTATCAGTAAATCACCAGCTGATCAGACCTATATATTGTAGTACTGTACATGTGTGGCTGTAGGTGGAACTGAAGATTTAATTGAGATTTCACCCAGCAATACCTCATGGCCTCGATCATTCATGAAAGTTTGCTGCTTCTTCCACAGGACACAACAGTTGGTGATGCAGCTCTTAATAATATGTGTACTTTTATTTTCTTATTCTGTTGTAAGATTTCTATGAAATTTGTATATCCTGTCATACACATTTTACTGATAGAAGAAACAATTCTAATGTATATATATACCTGTATATATATAAATATATTTCCTAAGAATGCTTATCATATACTTTGTATTCATATACTGTGTATACAAATATCAATGATAGAGTCTGTGTTTTAAGCAAAATGAACTATATTTTTACCCATTTAATATTACAGTTCAGTACATTTTAAGTAAAAGCATTATTTTAGTTCCTGAAAGTATCTAATTCAGTAATACACTAGACCCATGATATAATGCAAACTTATGTTGTTATCCATGTTTCATTCTACACTCAGTCCCTCATCTTCAGATCTCGTAATTTATTACCATATAGACCAAATCATATTATGGTCCTGTGCTGAATGAATTGTGTTAAATTTACATAGTCGTGTTGTATCGAGGGCCTTCTGTATGTTGATTGTGCAACCTGGCTTGGATATTTTGGCCAATTGAAAGGAACTGATTCCTCCAGACTGGGCTATTGAATGACTACCTTTGTTAAGACAGTGTGTTTAGTAGCTCAGTTTAAGGAATTGGCAGCCTCTAGTTCCCCCTATGTCTTAATCCCTGTAAAGAATTTCTGTCTAAACGCTGTATAGATTAACCCTTAAGCTACAGTGATCGTGCATACCCAATATTGGTTATGCATTTTACAGCAGTAGTTATCTTTCATAATATACATGCTTAACATAATTTTCCATGAATATTGTCTTGAAATTAAATGTAAGACTTTTTACTACATTTTCATTGAAAAGAGATATATTTTTTTATCAACCAGATAAAAGATTTGAATTTAGGGAAGCTGTGATGTCAGCACTTTGTAGGCTACTGATCCTTCCAAACTATACAAGGTAACAAACTACTTGTGCTATAATTGAGGCAGCGTATTTCTTGGCACGATTTGAAAGAATCAGTAGACTCCAGTTTGCCACTGTCATATCCCCCTAAGAATGGAATGTCTGATTTACTGTAAAGAAATATTGGTAGTTTAAGGGTTGAAAATATTGTACAGTACAGTCTCGCCTACATGTTTCATAAAGATTCTGTCATATGAGCATCCATTTCTTTCGTCCTCGTCCCGCGTCTTCCATTCTCGAGCCAGGTTTGCCTCTCTAATATTGGCAGGTATTCTCAACACTTCTGAAAACAGGTTGGAGAATGGAAGAAGCTATAGGTTTGCCAGAGGACAGAAGGAAAGGTGCAAGTGTGATACCTGCTTAACTCTCCTAGCCAACCCCTGTCTCCTTGTGTGGTTCACACATTTGAAACTTTGGGCCATGTGCAGGAAAAGTCACGGAGTAAATTAAGATGATGACTGATATAATAGATCCACAGACACTTCAAGAATTCACCATACTGGTCATTATCACTTTGCTCTTGCCTTTTGATTTGTACATGGGTATGTTGATCTATGATCTTGTTTATTCTGATTAATGGTTAATGTTCTCAGCTGATATCAGTGGGTCACATCTGTCTGAACATTTATCATCATCTAAATAAAAGTTGCTTTAGTGGCTGCCTCTTGGTGGGGTGGACACAATTAAGGGACAAGTGCAAGAAAAGTTTTGCTAGGTAATCACAAGGATTGACAGCAAGGTGTCTGCTAAACATCTTTGCCTCTAAAGTTAGCAAAGGCTTCATAATGATCAATATTCCATTTCTCTTTTTTCAAGGGGTGCAAAGAGTTCAAGAGTTCCAAAATCATGTCCAAGTTCATTTTAAAGTAATATTTAGGAGAGTTGAAGAAATTTATTGCTAGAAAAGTAATTTATACCATATACTTACAACTGGTAAGAAAAAAGGTTCACAGAGACATACAGTATATACAGTGTGGGTTATTGAAGGATCACATATCTTCCTCACTAGTAGCCTGTAGAAATGAATATAATTTTGATTAAATGGATGTACGAAATTGTGAATAGTTACACAACATGTGATGCAGTAATTATTAAGGGGTGTGTGATGTCAGCAAGTTTGCAGGGTAATAAGTTCCCTCAGATTGCTACAAAACAGCACCTACAATTTGATGGTAGAGAGTGAAAGTTTCAGTACGGCAGCCTCCAAGTCACTGATAAAACCTTAGTTCCCTTAAGAGACTGGATATGCAGTATATATTTCGTGTGATTATGCCATATACCTTCATATTGAAGAAACTGATGTATAGTGTATTGTATTTTGCATTAATGGTACAGTAATGATATTGTTACCTAATGGAAAAAACTGGTGGGTTCTCTCAAGGGACAAGCTATTATAGGCAAATTGGGAAGAACTGGTTCCTCCAAACTGTGCCAGAAAATTGATCATCTGTACTAATTTGTGTTTGTTTTATGTCACAGTTTGAAAGCATCAAAGCTTCCAGTGAGCCAACTCTCCTAGCCTGTGTAGTATAATGTAAGATTGTTTTGTAAGTCACTATGCTGTACTTTATTCATGAGCAAGAATTTCTTCCCATTCATTACACTTTAGTTGAGTTAAAACATGCTGATATTTTTTATTAAGCACGAGTACATTGTGATTATTTTAATAATAAGAGTGAATGTTGATATTTCCCACATATGTTTACAGTAGTGTGTAAAATCACACTACACCCTTAAATTTAAACAATATCTTGCTTTGAACCTTGCTTGTCAGGGGCTCTTCTGCGTTTCCATTGGAAAGCGAAATTGGTGGAAGTCAGAGAAATTCATAGTTGTCAGTCATTGTTTATGGGTTAATTCTACTTATGTGTTTTAGATGGGTAGAAATCAAGCTCTTAACTGTACTATTGTATATCAATTATCAATAAGGTACTCTAAGACACAGCCGTCCTAACCTGATCTAACCAGGCATCTAAATTGCCCACTACCATGCACAGTTGTGTTTATCATTCCTTGTACACTTGTAGAGATATTTTACAACCTGGCCTACTTATTTATTTATATATTTATTTATTGATACTGTGTTAAAGTTTACTTATAGATGACAAGATTATGCATCATGATCTATGAAACATTAAGGTTTTAGAGCAATATCTCCTTCATCCAGATACTGTATTATGAGCATGAGCCTTGATTGACATAATTTTGCTCTTGCCTCTATTCGGGAAAAAGTGATTGTGAAAACATTATCACTTGAAGCTTTTCATGTTTGAATGATAAAGTATTGTACACACATACCTGACAAACATTGAAATCCAGATATCTCATTATATTGAACAAGTATGAATTAAACAACACACCAATCATAATTATTCTACAAACAGGTGAATGCATGGTGAGTTGTGTCGTGGAGTACCGCTACTTTGTATTTATGTGTTTCAGGATGCAGTATTTTGTTTTCCAGAGTTTATTTTGCACATGAGCCAAATGGGAGAGATAGTATGAGTTACGAGACCTGTATGGCAAAGCTCAAGTGGAGTTTATATTCTGTAATGTATATTTTGGTGACTCCAGAGCCTAATATAGAACAGAACTCTGTCTTTCCATCTAGCTGCATTATTTTCTCTTATCTTTCCATCTAGCTACAACATTTTCAACTTCGTGGATGCTTAGCCTCAAAACATGTAGCTTATTATCTATCTAGTTGCAATATTTTTGCACTCATAATTATTTCGACAAATGTGTTCAATAGCCATCTTTATTCTTTCCTATTTTTTGTGCCCTTTACCCACCCCTGTTACCATGGATAATATAAATTTAAATGATTTAAGAACATTTCAAATTACTCACTACCTGGATGCTTCTCAACCTTGGCTACTCTCTGTTGTGGGTTTTAGGTGTGAGGAAGACATCAGCTTCAATTATTATCGGCATTTTGATTTTCTTGGTGAATTAGAGGCTACTGATTCCTCCAAAGTATACCACAGAGCAGACCATATACGTTTGCTGAGATAGCTGGTTTCTTGGCACAGTTTGGAGGAACAAGTACAGTAACCTCCAGGTCCCTGACAAAATTATGCTCTATACTTATTTAATATAGAGCCAATTTCTGAACAGCCAAGGAAATTATTCTAGACAGTGTAGCAACAGGTGATAAAATTATTGTGGCTCTTGAATTGTGTGATGGCTGTGGGTACTTTGGATATTAAAGTAAACAGTGTATGACCAATCGTCTCTTCAGTGTACAAGGCAATGATAATTATTGCTATTGAACTTTGACTACAGTAAATGTGAATACTGAAGTACAGTCACGAGTCATAAGTATCCAGGTCAGGTCTGCATCAAATAGCCTGATGGAGTATTAAACCAGCTTCAGTCAGTAGGAGATAAAATAAGCGTTGTAATTGGTTCACTGGTACGTCAGATGATACCAAACTTCAACAAGGCCTGGATACTTATTATGGCTGGTGACTGTACGTGGGGTTATTGAAAACAAAATTGTATGGATGGGGAGGAATCAAAATACACCTATTAGCTCCTGTGACTTGGTGCCATAGTCAAGAAAGCTATGGGCCATAATACTTCCATAAACACTGTATGGAATCATTAGACCAGTTATCATTGCCTAGCTTTTACCTTTTGTTGCTTATGGCTCAATAGCCCGTAAGTGGGAGGTGCAGTGTTGGTATATCTGGAGCGACTGATTCCTCTAAACTATTCCAAGCAACAGGCCACCATTATATTTGCTATTCTGGTTCTGTTTCCTGGCATACTTTGGAGGAATCAAGATGCTCTAATGTACCAAAACTATACTCTCCCTTTAATAACCTGGCCTTGGGGTGATAATAATGTGGGCACTGGCTGTTATTGTGTTATTTTATTTTGTTGCAATTGGTGTACAATGAAAGACATGATCCCAATTTATGTAAGGTTGTTTTTTTGACATAACCTGATGGATATAATTTTTCTTTGATGAAATGCAATCCACCCCAAATTAATTTTTAAATCTGTTAGCTCAGGTTTCTCCAATTGTAGTTTAGTGTTACTGTATATGGCATTAGGAGCATGATACTAGAGAAACAATAGGGTATATGAATTATTTAGAACAAAAGCATTAACAATGTTTCTAAGTTTGTGGTGCAGTTAGTTAATTATATCAAATCCTCATTGGAATAGTCAGAATTGCTTTGAAATTCGACATTGTTGTGCATCTTCAATAACAATCCAGTCATTACAGCTGTCAACATTTTCTGTTTTGCAAGTGTATTGGTAAATAATGCAAAAACCTAAAAGTTACATTTCATTTTATTAACAATACTGTAGTGCCTTCCCTGCCTAGTACACCCACTGACTAAGGTAAGGTATTAACGTCTGGCAGCGAACCATGAAACCATTACCTGTAAAACTGAGGCACTTAGTAATGTGGCCCCTGTATGGTGTGACCTGTAGTAAATGCTTCGTTTCTATACATCACGGGTTCATAATTCACAGTGAAGTTGGCAAGGCGTCAGTACCTTAGTCCGTGAGTGTACAGTCCCCTACAAAACCGATGCCCCTCTCCTTGACCCATACGAAACACGCAGCCACTGCTTCACTGTGGGGGAAGGAGGAAGGCAGTGGGTGAGAGGAGGCAGAGTTGTTTTGAAAGTAATTATATGAAAATGATCATAATATGGAAATGAAAGTTTGTGCTTCTGGTTTAGTTTACCTCAAAGCGAGGGGTGTCGCTATAGGCGAGCCCACACTTTAAAGCGAGTTGCCAAACGGCATTTTGATGGCGATTTCTAGGCTGGAAAATATGTCCTATGTCGGGCAAAGTTATATTGGGCTTCCTATTGTGGAACGACTTATTATAACTTATTCAATATTTTTTACATATTTTTAACTTATCTTGGACTTATTTTCATACGAATACAGCCATGAATAAAAATATATATATCCTATTATTTCAGAAGAGGCTTTTTAGTCTGCTTATACGCAAAGATAACAAAATTAGAATGATATACAAACTTATACAGGCCTTTTATAATTATATTTTACATTTTACGTCGTCAATGATAGTAACAGTACTAAATAACAATAAGATGTTGATAATATATTGGTGTCTCCGTACGATACGTTCTCTGCTGCTGCAACAACCAGTGTGCGATCCCCGCAGTATCCACACATTCAGTTAGCTTGCTTTCACCTATTCATGCGTCTGGCAGCGCAAGGTATGCATATTTCTAATGCTAATAAATGTGAAAATATGGCATTTCAACATTTTCCGCTTCATGGTATGGGTCATGCTAAATACAATTGTTAATATTTGTAGGCTGTTATACTCATGCAGTTCATGAAAGCCGCATAATGCACACATTTCGACTTTTACTATTTACTAATTTATATGAAAAATATAGTATATTCAGCATATATTATGCGAAAACACAAAAATATGTATTTTTTTATACATCTAAGTAAAAGGTCGTGAACTAGAACGCTAATTTTCTAGTGTAAAATAAGGTATGAAATTTAACTGAGTTACCCATGTCCAGCACTTAAAATGTCGCAGATAAAAAATAGACCACCATCTGGCAACATCACTCAAAGTGTGGGCTTGCCTATTGTCGTAGACTACATACACTCAAGGTAAATATAGCTATGCCATATTTACCTTGCATACACTAGGAGTCAATAATTCTATCGTTTCGAGACACAATATGAATCTCCATCAACTGACGTGATTCGGAAGGAGTGGTGGGTGGGTTGCTAGGTTGGTAGAGATTCATTCATGTTGTGTCTCGGGGTCAGGACAGAATTATTGACTCCCAGTGTCCTGTACTAGGATATCATTAAGGACCCTGTGATCTTGTTTGAAAATTGGAGGCTTCTGATTCCTCCTAACCATGCCACGAAACAAGCTCCTTCCATATAGGTGGCGTTTCGTGGCAATGTTTGAAGGACTCATTTACCTCCAATATTCTGACTACTTCACATGGGCCTACTGTCTTAGGAACATTACGGCAGGCAATAACCCCCTAAGGAGAGAGAGAGAGAGAGAAAGAGCAGAAGAGAACATACACACAGAGCGAGAGAGAGAGACTGCAAAAGAGAACACACACACACACAGCGAGAGAAAGACACACACACACAGAGCGAGAGAAAGACACACACACACGGAAAGAGAGAAAAAGAGCGAGAGAGATGACGCCGACGCGAGACAACCAAGAGAGAGATCAATGTTGACGGTAGATGGCGCATGTGTTCCGCTGCCGTCGCCACAGCTGAGCCAAGATGGTGTCAACGTGGGCTGTCCTCGTCTGTTTGGGTAAGAATAGTGATATGTAGCCTTAGTCACACCTCGAGAACTAATGGCTAACGAAAAGAACACACTCTACATTTTGGTACCACAGCCAGACAAAACCTATTCTGTGTTTTTGAGACAATTAAAGGATAAGGAAAACCGTGAGCCCGCGATAGCATTCATTCCACTCCCCGGTCCCCTTTCTTTTCTTCTGCTGTATTTCTTTCGTGGTTGTTGTCTCTCCTCTCTATCACCTCATTCATCTTCCTATAGGGGTTTCAATTCCTAGGGTGATCTTCATTTTTCCCTTTCAATTCAAATTCATACTCTTATCAATCAATAATTCTAATCTCCTTTAACCCTGGCACTCACGCTCACGTACACATTTAAATAGCACTGTGGGTCATAATGCTTCGTAAATAATTCGTAATGTATGGAGTTGTTGGTGTACAAGTCAATAGAAAGAGAGAGAGTGGTTTGTTACAGCCCTGAATTAACCTCTGCTACGATCAACATGCAGTGTATGGGAGAATTAAAGTGGCAAGATGATGATGCTGCATGTCGGTTTGAAGGCGACGGGTTCTTCCACTTCATCCCAAAATAAAAAACAATGTCTCAGTATAATTAAGAGGTCAATAATTAATGAAGCTACTATGGACCCTATATAGCCACTGCTGCCCTTGTGACTATACTTGTGGTCTTTCTGGTCTAGTATAGTCCTCCCTTGTTCTACTTTACATCATCATTAAATTTTGTATGTGGACATGTAGTTGGTTTTCTGTTTTTCAATGAATGTGGAAATGTTGGTAGTTTTTTTTTTTTTTTTTTCAATGAATGTGGACATGTTGGTGTTTTTTTCTGTTTTTTTTAATGAATGTGGACATGTTGGTTGTTTTTCTGTGTTTTTTTTTAATGAATGTGGACATGGTTGTTTTTCTGTTTTTTTTTAAATGAATGTGGACATGTTGGTTGTATTTGGACATGTGGTTGGTTTTCTGTTTTTGCAATGAGGTCGTAGTATTGGGTTCTGTCGATTTTTTTCTGTTCCCACAAACTACAACAGCACATAGTTTTACCTAATGCAAAGCAGTATAATGTTAATATTACTCATCTACAATTACCTGTATGATAATTTGAAACTTTAAAACCCACGGACTTATAAGGTGTTGACGCCTCTCTATCCTCACTGTGAACCATTAACCCCTGATGTGCGAAATTGAAGTACAGTTGCGGTCAAAAATAATCATCCACATATGGGTACCTCAAACAATTTGCTATCTAATGTTTTCACGTTCACATATGATATTATTGTTTTAAGTAGTGCATAGCTGCTTGTAACAAATTAAAAGGTGGTAGTTAACCTATTTATTGGAAAGCTTATCATCTAAGGAACAGAGGGAAGCTGTCAAACTCTTACGTGAGTTACCCCTATATGGATGATTATATTTGACCGCGACTGTACACCCGCGCACCACAATTCCTAGCTCACTTGAGTCGAAGCCCGAGATCTGAAGCAGGCGGTTTCTGGACGACAGCCCACCTTAACCATCACGAGGCCACACACATTTCGAACCAATGCGAATCCTAAGAGGTTTGATAAATACCAGCCCAGTTTCACACGTCACGGTTGCATGGTTCACAGTGAGGTTGGCGAGGCTTCAATACCTTAGTCCGTGGTTACCTAGAAGCATCACTCCATAATCTCGGGGCCTCACAAGAGTCATAGACTACTAACAGCTTCCTGACCACCGGATAGGATACAGTCCAGCAGCTCGGAGGTTTAAACATAATTATTGAGTCCACCACTGCGTTAAATTCAGGGTCAAATGAAAGAGAACCATTTGAATGAATCTTATAAACCAATTTTACAGAGACCACCGACAGCTATAGGTTTGCACCATTTTTTTTTTTTTTTTTTTTTTTTTTTGCTAAGTGACGTCAATCAAAAGTCAGGCAACAGAACATAAGGGTAGGCAGGATCCATGAAAATCCAATGACCACACACACACACACACACTCACAAAAACATAACAGAATGAAACACTAGAATACAGACAAATATTTACATTATTAGCGATCTTTCAAGGTGTTGCTGGATTATATATTGACCGTGATTGTCCCACCGATACGATATTGCTCAAGACTATAAACGAAAATACTACACAAGTCCTCCTCATTCCCATCTCTCCCTCTCTCTGACAGGAAGCGTGTGTGGTGGAGAGGGTGTGTCTGTACTCCCTCAATCCACCACCAAAACCACCATCACCACCACCACCACCACTACTGCTCCTCCACACCCCACCACCACCACTAACAACAACAACAACAACACCTCTTCTCCTGTCGTGGTGGTGTTGACGACGAAAGGGCCTCCTCCTCCTCCTCCTGCTCCTTCTTCTTCACCCGTCTCTTCGTCTTCCTCCTCCCCAACCAACATCTCACCAACATCACGCCACATCATTCTGGTTAGCGAAGCCGGGGTGACGGAGGGGGTAAGCCAAGCCAAGGATATAGACACACAGTATGAGGAGGAAGACAGAGAATACGAAATGCTACCACAACCCCTTGCCCAGGATGGTGAGTATTATCTCTCGTTAATACAAAGCTATGACTATTATCTCTCATTAATACAAAGCTATGACTATTATCTCTCGTTAAGACAAAGCTATGACTATTATCTCTCATTAATACAAAGCTATGACTATTCTCTCTCATTAATACAATTATAAATTAAATTACACATTTACACTAATTGAACTACACACACGAATTAAATTGCACACACTACTTAAATTGCACACACGAATTAAATTGCACACTAATTAGACTACCCACGTCTCTTTGCGCATCCCAGGAAGCAACGAAGGGTACGTGAGGTCAGACGGTACATATATAGTGAATGATGTGGACGGTATTGGGTGTGTGATGGCCTACTTCAAGTCCACAGTCACCATCTATTACCTCGACAATACAGGAGAATACAGGGTGAGTGTGTGGTGGTGTGATGTGGTATAGGGAATGGGTTATGTGGTGGTGGTGGTGTTGGTGGTGGGGTAATAATGATAGTGGTAGTGGTGGGCAGTGGTGGACAGTGATGGTGGTGGGTAGTGATGGTGGTGTTGGTGGTGATAGTGGTGGTGGTGGGCAGTGATGGTGGACAGTGATGGTGGTGGTGGGCAGTGATGGTGGTGGGCAGTGATGGTGGTGGACAGTGATGGAGGTGTTGGTAGTGATGGTGGTGGACAGTGATGGACAGTGATAGTGGTGGTGGTAGTGATAGTGATCCATTAATTCATCCATCCATCCATCTATCTATCACCTTCTTAACTGTCCCTTCCCCACTCCCTTTCCACCCCCTTCAGAATACCCAAGCGTCCCCCCCAGAAGGTGACGACGGCGTGGTGATCTCAGGGCAGTGTGACCGCAAGGGGGAGCAATCTCAAGTGGACGTGAGTTGGGAATCGTACACACTCACCCTCAAATTCGGTCTGGACTCCATTACTGACACTTGGTTCGTCTCACGCTTCCTCCTCAACTACAACACAGACAACAACAGGGACTTTGAGAACATTGCCCCCTCAGGTATAATATATGAGACAAATTAATCCTTCGTGTTGGCTGTGTGTGTGTTTCTCTCTCTGTGTCTCTCTAAAACAATCTCTCTCTCTCTCTCTCTCTCTCTCTCTCTCTCTCTCTCAGTCGTATGCAAAATGCTAGAGACAATCATACGAGATAAACTTACAAATCACTTAGAGGAAAACAACTTACTTAGAGACACTCAACACGGTTTTCGTAACAAACGCTCTTGCCTAACGAACCTATTAGACTTTTTAAATGACATTTTCAATGAATATGATAAGAGTAAAGCAGTAGACATAATTTATCTAGATTTCCAAAAGGCCTTTGACAAAGTTCCCCATAAATGCTTAATATCTAAACTAAAATCACACAGAATCCAAGGCGATACCGTAAGATGGATAGAGAACTGGCTAAGAAACCGAAAACAACGCGTGGTAATAAATGGAAAATCTTCTAGTTGGACAGGCGTTACAAGCGGGGTGCCACAGGGGTCAGTTTTAGGGCCAATCCTATTCCTAGTTTACATAAACGACATAGACGAAGGCCTCTCATGCATAATATCGAAGTTTGCCGATGACACCAAAATTGCAAATACAGTACTCACTAACGCACAGACTAAAGAAATGCAAGATAATCTCGATAAATTGTCAAATTGGGCGAAAACTTGGCAAATGTCCTTCAATTCAGATAAATGTAAAGTGCTCCACATCGGACATCATAACGTAGCAGCAAACTACTCGTTAAATGGTAAGCAACTTAAAAGCGTGGATCGAGAGACAGACTTAGGGGTAACAGTATCAAATAACCTAAAACCCAGTCAGCAGTGTACGGAAGTAATTAAGAAAGCAAATAAAACTATCGGCTTTATCGGCAGAGCATTCGAGTATAAGTCTAAAGACACAATCCTCACTTTGTATAATTCCTTGGTCCGTCCCCTTATGGAGTATTGTGTTCAAGCCTGGTGCCCGTATTACCAGAAAGATATAGCAAAATTGGAACGAGTCCAACGTAGAGTTACTAAAATGATACCAAGTCTGAGAAATAAAACGTACGATGAGCGGCTAAGCGAATTAAATCTATTCCCATTGACACAACGTAGACTGAGAGGTGACTTAATCCAGGTATTTAAAATAATCAAAGGCATTGATAATATGGACTGCAACAAATATTTCACTATTGATCAATCAAACTACACGAGAGGAAACGGCTGCAAAATCATAGGCAAATCTTTTAACTCGCACGAATCAAAGAATTTCTTTTTTAACCGAGTCGTCAACTTATGGAATGGGCTTCCCCGTAACGTATTTGACTGTAACACCGTAGACAGCTTCAAACGTCGCTTAGATAAACACCTTGCGTCTAATCCCCGACTTACAATGTTTACTAATGAATAATTTTTGCCCATTACAGGTGGCAAGTTAGCCAAATTTCACCTACTTTCTATCTTTCCTATAAAAAAATTTCCTTGTGGAGTATTTCTGCCAACCCCACAAGGTTCCCATTCCTGACTTTATTTCCTGTACGGCTCAGGCCGGAGGGAGTGGAGGGTGGGGAGAGAGCCTTCTACTTTGCTATCCTTACCTACGACTATCACTGGGGAGTAATTCATTCTCCACCAGTAACCTTCTAATCAGGTCACCTCGTTTGGACCGTAAGGTCTGTTGTGGTCTGTGTTTCTATGTAACTCTATGTAACTATGTAACTCTCTCTCTCTCTCTCTCTCTCTCTCTCTCTCTCTCTCTCTCTCTCTCTCTCCAAATTGTTCTAAGTTAGCCATGTAGACAAACACATAATATTCCATTTTCTTTAACCTGGTGATAATTTACAGTCTCCCTCTTTTAATTTCTTGATGTTTCTCTGGGTACTGTAATGCATTCCAAGACAAATTACACCCAAAAATTTACACAACTATAGTTACTTATAATAATGTAACTTCAAAACACAGCCAGTGGGGAAGTGACAGTAGAGAGTACCTCGGAACGCAAGTACTGGCAAACGAGTAATTACAAGTCGTTCCGCTGCCTCCTCCTCCACGATGTATCCCTCTCAGACGCCCTCAACAACACGGCCACACTCCACTTTGATGAGGTCCGCGTCCAGGCCTTCTGTACTGAGAGCTACTTCAGGAGGCGTGAGTATCTACTGAACACTTGGTTGTTTAATTAAGGGGATAGTGTATAAAACTTCTGGGACATTGGAGTGCCTTGATTCCTCCAAAATATGCCAAGAAACATAACCAGATGGATAAATCTAATGGTGTTCTGTTGTTTGGAGTAGTTTGGAGGAATCAGTTGCTCTAGATTTACCAGCAGTGTACTACCTCCTTAAAATGCATCCCTCATTCCTTTAAGAGGCTTGCGTAGTGTACCATCATTTGGGAATATTTATACACCAAAATTTTGATTCTCTTCAGTTTTCCCGGCACAAAGAACGAGGATGCAAACAAACAAACACATCTACTGGCTACCAAACTAACTAACTAACTAACTGATCATTCAAATTTCAAGTTTACAACCCAGCATTGTATGGATACCAAGTGAATCTATTGTACCCTACCTAACTAGATAGCTAACAGAATGATTGACAAACTAACTAGCAACCCACCCACCTACCTACCAAGTCAACTAACCACCCACTCAACCAACCATCTAACCCAACCCAACCCAACCCACCACCCCCTCATGCAACCCAACCACCCACTGACCCACACACCCAACACAAACACCCAACCACCCACATACCCAACCCAAACACCCACTCACTCAACCCAACCAACCACTGACCAACACACCCACTCAACCCAACCAACCACACCCATTCCAAACACCCACACACCAAACCCAAACACCCAACCACCCACACGCCCAACCCAAACACTCCCTCACTCAACCCAACCACACACCCAACACCCAACCCAACCACCCACTCCAACACCCAACCCAAACACCCACTCACTCAACCCAACCACACACCCCTCACCCAACCCCACCACACACCCACTCACCCAACCCAACCAACCACACCCAATCCAACCACCCACTAACCCAACCCACTCACCCAACCCAACCACACACCCAACACCCAACCCCACCACACACCCACTCACCCAACCCAACCAACCACACCCAATCCAAACACCCACTCACCCAACCCAACCACACAACCACTAACCCAACCTCCTTATTTCCAGCCAAACACTGCATCCATCGTGTACACAGGAACGAGATGGTACCAGTGACAGTGGGAAGCATGTTAGCAGGTGGTACGTTACTCACAGTCTTGGTTTATGGTATCTTCAGGTACGTCAAGATAAAGAAGGTTCAGTATGACACCATGCAGTAATTGAAGTACGTACGCTGTTTACGTACGCTGTTTATCCATTCGTACTGTACGTTAGATTTAATTGAGAAGGTTTAGTATGACACCATGCAGTTATTGAAGTACGTATGCTGTTTACGTACGCTGTTTATCCATCCGTACTGTACGTTAGATTATATTAAGGTTGAGTGCGACACCATGCAATAACTTACGTGCACTCTACATCCATCCGTACTGTACGTCAGACATAATACAAACATGTTGAGTACGACACTATGCAGCAAAGACGTACTGTACGTATATACCCTCTTCATCCATTCGTACACCGGACATAAGTACGAATATTGAGTACAACACCATGCAGTAACTTACGTACACTCATTATCCATCCGTACTGTACGTCAAATTAACCTAAGAAGAAACAGTATGAGTATTCGTCTTGTTAACATCAACTGTATAGAAAAAAATAGATTAGGGTTGATGTCAGAAGTCTTCCAATCACATCAATTAAATATCAGGTCAAATGGCTGTCAAGGGGAGAGATATTTTTTCTTTTGTTGGTGAATTGGAAGGTCTGTGATTCCCCCCAAACTATGCCACGAAACAGATCCCCAAAGGGCGTCTGTTTTTTTTTTTTTTTTTTTTTTTTTTTTCCGGCATAGTTAGGAGGAATCAAAGACCTTCCAAGTTAGTTTACCAATAAGAGAATCTCCCCTTAGTCCACTCTTACACTGAAATGCTTGTGTGTGTGTATGCAACCAACCCTCTATTATGATCCATGGGCCTTCAGAGTAAAAGCGGCATAAAGGTCACTTCTGGTCTTATTATTTGTTGATAGTGGTACACCGTTCTTGCTTAATAGTAAATAATAGCCTTAATGGGGACTTTTTTTTGTTGTGGTTAATTAGGGGGGTAATTTACTTTTGTTACATTGGAGTGCCTTGATTCCTCCAAAGTATGCCAGGAAACATGACCAGATAGACAAAATTAATGATGTTCTGCTACTTGGAAATAGTTTGGAGGAATCATTTGCTCCAGATTTACCAACACTGAACTTAATTAAAGGACTCTGTGTTGTAGTCAGATAGTGGTAATATTTGAAGGACTCATTTACCTCCAATTTCCTGACTACATCACAGTGGGGTCCTTAAGGGGGTGCGGGAGTAGGGGGACAGGCTTTGGGGGGGTGCAGGAATAGGGGGACAGGCTTGGGGGTGGGTGGGGGTAGAAAGCCTGTCCCCTATTCCCACACACCCCTAACCACCCCCTCCAAGCCTGCCCCCTTACTCCCGACCCCACCAAACCCCCCCGACCCCCCCAAAAACCCTCCGCACCCTCCTAAACCCCCCCAAGCCTGTCCCCCTATTCCCGCACCCCCTTAATCTGTTTCTTTATGGAGGGATCTGTTTCGTGGCACAGTTTGGAGGAATCAGTATATAGCTCACCAATTACAGTATTATTATTCTACCTTTTAGTCTTCTTCGCTTTGCCCTGGATATTATATATAATTAATTTTTTGCATGCTGCCCTATGTAAAAAAAATATTGTACCATTGATATTATTATTGTGTGAGAAACTGTGTGATCCAACCTACCTACCTACCTACTTATCTACCTACCTACTTACTTATCTACCTACCTACTGATCTACCTACCTACTTATCTACCTACCTACTTATCTACCTACCTACTTATCTACATACCTACTTATCTACATACCTACTTATCTACCTACCTACTTATCTACCTACCTACCTACTTACCAACCCAATCCCAGACATCATCTATATGAATACGGGCATATAAGCCTTTTCATATAAATACACCACGAATGTTCTTCCCTACGAACCTAAATAATTAATTGTCAATCCATGTCTTCCACAAAGGGTTCAAAATAATAATAACAATAATAATAATAATAATAATAATAACCTCTCCCCCTCCATCTACCCCTCCCGTTACCCCTTCCCCTCCCCTTCCCCTCCCCTTCCCCCTCCCCCTCCCCCTCCCCTCCCCCTCCCTCTCCCCCTCCCCTTCCCCCTCTCCCTCTCCCCCTCCCCCTCCCCCTCCCCACTCCCCTTCCCCCTCCCCGGATTTCACCCCATGTAAATAAAACATAATAATAGAAATAACATGTGTAATGTGGGTTGAAAAAAAAATTACTGCCTTTGCCTGCCTGGTGAGTGGATGTTAATGCATAGATAAATTAATTAAGGGTTGATTCTCTTCTTGTTGGTGAATTGGAAGGGATGCTACTGTGTCCTCCTAACTGTGCCAGAAAACAGACACCCTCATTAATGGTACTATTTTTTTTTTTTTTTTTTGGTACATTGGAGTGCCTTGATTCCTCCAAAGTATGCTAGGAAACAGAACCAGAAGAGCAAAAACTAATTGTGGTGTTCTGTTGTTGCTTGGAATAGTTTGGAGGATTCAGTTGCTCCAGATTTACCAACACAAAACTTTCCCCTTTAATTAATGGTACTAATAGGGGTTCTGTTTCGTGGCATACTTTGGTGGAATCAACAGAGACCTTCTTCCTATTTTACGAACACGAGAATCTTCCCTTATTTAATAAAGTATAATCCTTAGAAAGATTTAATGATGTTCCTTTTGTTTGTTGTTTGTTGTTTGTTGTTGATGAGTTTCAGGTGTATAACAGAGAGGTGTTTGCCTGGTTAGTGGTGAATTGGAAGGTCTCTGATTCCTCCAAATAAACTATACCTCCACGAAACAGACAGATACAATCGAAATACAATCTAAAATAACATAATAATCAAGACTTTTTTTAAATGCATCTGTTCTGTTTTGTGGTATAGTTATTAGGGAGGAATCAGTAGCCTTCCAATTTGACCCAAACAAGACAGTCTCCTTAATTAAAGATATAACTGTACACACACAAAGAGAGCTCCACCCACTCATTGCTTCAAGGATGGCTCATAGGTAGGTCCTGTGTTGGTTTTCATTTCACAGGAGTCTTATATATATTGTACATTGCATATGAAGCTTTATAGCTAACCTGGAAAGCCAAACTAAAATACAATCATGTAACAATATATACTGTATAATATATATATTTATGATTTTATTTATTTATCTATGTACCTACCTATATATTTATTTGTTTATTTATTTATTTATTTATTTATCTATTTATCTACCTACATAGAGATATATTTATTTATTTATTTATTTATTTATTTATCTATTTATCTACCTACATAGAGATATATTTATTTATTTATTTATTTATCTACCTACATAGAGATATATTTATTTATATATTTATTTTATTTATTTATTACTCTATGTATTTATTATTACGTTGAGCACTTGAGCCGTGTGTGGTTGGAGCAGTAACGAGTCTTCCATGAGGTGCCCCTGATGTTTTGATATATAGTGTTGTCAGAAGTTGGAGCCTTCAGTCCCTTGTAACATAACATAACATAACATAATAGGTCTGTAGTATTACAAGAATGTCACGTGTCCTTCGTCAACATAACAATACATAACAGGTCTTTAGTGTTACAAAAATGTCACGTGGTATGTAACAAACCACGTGTCCTTTCTTCAACATAACATAACAGGTCTTTAGTGTTACAAAAATGTCACGTGGTATGTAACAAACCACGTATCTCTTGTCAACATAACATAACAGGTCTTTAGTGTTACAAGAATATCACGTGGTATTGTATAACAAACCACGTGACCTAGAACCATAAAGTATACAGGGAGTCCCATTAATTAATACATAAACCGTATATACATATTTATGGTTATATACAAGAATGGTTGCATGTGTTTATATATGTATGTATTATGTAATTACAAAAAGATAACTGAAGTGTAATGGGCAGCCAGGAACCTCATCAGTAAGAATAAATTATCGTATCAGTCAGTGAAATATTTTGTAATCAGAATAACATACACTAATATTTTTTAACAAGTGGGAGTATTTAAAGAACATAGAATTGTGTCAGTAAATCATTTTGTAATCAGAATATCATACGGTAATATTTAACAAGTGGGAGTACTTATAGAACATAGATTTGTGTCAGTAAATAATTTTGTAAATAGAATAACATACGGTAATATTAAATTTTCACTTGTGGGATTGTCTATATAAAAAAAACCTCTTGGTTCACCCTGTACTGAATATTATGACCTGTACTGAATATTATGACCTGGTCTGAATATTATGACCTGTACTGAATATTATGACCTGTACTGAATATTATGACCTGGACTGAATATTATGACCTGTACTGAATATTATGACCTGTACTGAATATTATGACCTGGACTGAATATTATGACCTGTACTGAATATTATGACCTGTACTGAATATTATGACCTGTACTGAATATTATGACCTGTACTGAATATTATGACCTGGACTGAATATTATGACCTGGACTGAATATTATGACCTGGACTGAATATTATGACCTGGTCTGAATATTATGACCTGGACTGAATATTATGACCTGGACTGAATATTATGACCTGGACTGAATATTATGACCTGGACTGAATATTATAACCTGGACTGTATATTATGACCTGTACTGTATATTATGACCTGGACTGAATATTATGACCTGGACTGAATATTATGACCTGGACTGAATATTATGACCTGGACTGAATATTATGACCTGGTCTGAATATTATGACCTGGATTGAATATTATGACCTGGACTGAATATATATTTATGACT
>JAWQEG010005065.1:57500-62500 GCA_033782935.1 Petrolisthes cinctipes
GCAAAAACATCATAAGAGAACATGACCAAAATGGAGATATAAATGTATGAGTCACTCCAAAGTGTAAAGAAATATTTGTCAGCAATAGTACACGTTGGCAGGTTGACGTGGGGGCGGCGCCGTACAGAGACAACAGGAAGAAGCCCTTTGTAATGGACTATGATGTGGCAGGCAGACTGGACAGAAGACACTCACCGGGGTCACCACTGCCGCTCACCTGGTCTGCCAATCTTTAGTGAGTCCATCCACACCTAATTAAATATATCCTTTCGCACTTAGATAACCCATTCATGTTTCAGGTATATATCCTAGTGTATCTATTACTTATGCATTTTATTATCATATATTTGTTAATTAGTTTATTTTTTATTTCATTTGTCATATGGTATACAGTTGGTCCCTCTTCACAGTACCCTGGAAGATCATGGATGGGGACCTGTTGGTGGTGTTGTTGTTGGTGAAGTGCGTCGCTACTCTGATTCCTTACTGACTCCTACACCAATGATTCGCCTCTCACCTTCCTCCTCGCCTTCTCCCTTACCCTCCTCCGTTCACTCTCACTCATCTTCACTCTCACCCTCTCCCCCTCCCTCTTCCTACTCACCCTCACCCTCTCCCTCACCCACTCCCTTACCCATAACCTCTTCCTCAACCTCCCACTCTCACTCACTTTCAACCTCCCACTCACCCTTAAGCTCCCACTCTCTGGTCCAAGCCCCACCCTCCCAGAACACTCAACCCTCCCACCAGAAAGACCTCAACGCCCCACAACACTCCCTACCCCCACAACACCTACCCTCATACCCTTCGTCTCACAACACCGAGGAACTGTTGAGAGTAAGTATAAACTGTACTGAAATAGGTAATGAGATGATGAGGGAGAAAAAATATAATCTACCTCATTATTTTTGCCCTCCAAATAATGAGAGATCTTGTTGAGAATGAGAATAAATTGTAAATAATAAAGGTAATGTGTTGTTGTTGTGGGGGACTTAATAATATAACTACTATTCTATAAGGTTGATATTGGTTTCATCAGGTGCCAGAGGATAGCAACTGCAGCTACAGGGCCTCCGTCAGTGTGGCCCCCTTGAGTCCCGTTGGTGTACCAGAAGAACCCCAGGTGGATTTCATGCGACGTCACACACTCTCCTCCACCCACCACCACCTTCCACCTCACACACTCTCCTCCACACACACCCTTCCACCCAAGGAGAGGGAGGTAAGTGGCTCTATTCTAAACACTTTGTCAAACACGTAAGCATAAATATGTACCGCCATGGCTGATAGTGGTGGACCAGGGTCCAAGTAGTGTTGGAGAGCAACTGAACAGAGTTCGAAAAAGTGAGTCTTCTAAACCTCTTTCAACGTTGAGAATGGTTTGGAAAATTCACTTGTTCGAACTCTGTTCAGTTGCTCTCCTCTCCAACACTCCTTGGACCCTGGTCAAGCACTATCAGCCATGGCTGTACCTGAGTATCTAGTAACATGCAGTCGAAGATAAAAGTTGCACATTACTCTTTGGTGTTCAGTCATAATAAATATTAAGGTCTGCTTAGAATAGCCCGATGATGGAGAATTAATGAAACGAGACAAGATAATAAGTGTTGTAATTGATTCACTTGTATGTTACGTGATTCCAAACCTTTTCAACATGACCTCGATACTTACTAGGACTCGTGACTCTCCCAATCTAAAATATTGACGCCTTTTTATCTGTATTACATTCAGTATTTTGTATTACATTCACTATTACTTTCAGAATTTTGTATTACATTCAGTATTACATTCAGAATTTTATATTACATTCACTATTACATTTAGTATTGCATTCAGTCTTCAGCATTACATTCAGTATTACCCACATTTCCCCCACCCACCCCTGACTGTTGGACTGTAAAAAGTTGATTAATTGTGGGTACAGTTGCGCAGACACAGCTGGACAACCCCGGGTACAGTCCACACCAACACCAACACCACAACACCAGACACAAGACGAGGCTCATCAGTCACTCTAGTGGTTGGTAGTAAGGGTGATGCTTCCCTCAGTTCACCACCACATCAGAACAAGTGAGTATCTCCCTTTTTCTCGCTATATCTCTCCCTTTTTTCTCCCATTTTCTCTCTCCCTTTTTTTCTCCCATTCTCTCTCCCTCTTTTTCTCCCATTTTCTCTCTCCCTCTTTTTCTCCCAGTTTCTCTCTCTCTTTTTCTCCCATTTACTTTCTCCCTCTTTTTCTCCCTTTTCCTCACTATAATCTCTCCCTTTTTTTCTCCCATTTACTCTCTCCCTCTTTTTCTCCCTTTTCCTCACTATATCTCTTCCTCTTTTTCTCCCATTTACTCTCTCCCTCTTTTTCTCACTTTATCTCTCCCTCTTTTTTCTCCCATTTTCTCTCTCCCTCTTTTTCTCCCATTATCTCTCTCCCTCTTTTTCTCCCATTTACTCTCTCCCTCTTTTTCTCCCATTTACTATCTCCCTCCCCCTTTCTCCCTCCTCCTTTTCTTTTTCCCTATCTTTCTCTCTTTCTCTTTCTATCTATCTCCCCCCCTCCCTCTTTCTCCCTCTCTTCATCCCCCCCCCTCCCTCTCTATTTCTAATCGTGTTTAAGGGGTTTAATCGTGCATATAATGGCAATGTGTTTGACATCTTGAATTCATGTGGGGTCTGAGAATGTTAATATTTTACCAATTAGAAAATATTTATTAAAGACAGTACAACGTGGCTCTGATCATGAACTCTGTAGTTAATCCTACTTCCCATACAAAAGAAAAAAAAAAAAAAAGAAAAAAAAAATAATAATAATAATAATAAAAAAATGAATAAAAAAAAAAAAAACGAGAAAACACAAACACCAAAAATATTATGCTGCTGCAGGAAAGCAAGTGGTGCCGTTGAAGAGATGAAGGCAACGTCAACACCCAACTCCATCCACCACACAACCCCATCACAACAAACTCTTCTTCCTCCACCACCACCACCACCACCTCGTAGGAACTTGAAATACGCCGACCACAACATTGCCTACGTGAGATATACTTGTACTATTGGCCCCAAGAATTCGTAGACACCCACTTGATATCGAGGGTTTAAAACGCATAGAAAATGAAAGACTACGTAACTGCAATACAACATTATTATTAGATTTGATGTTTTGTAATCACGGAGGAGTCACTTGGTAGACCATTCATTGCTGTACTTCCAAAATAATAATCTCTCTTATCATATTATACCCTGTGTAAGAATTCATGTGGCCAACTGTACACTCATTTACTATTTTTTTGCTCTTCTCTGATTTTGTCTTGTTTGTTGTTCTTCCTTGTAATGATTTAGTTTGACGCTGACGTGGTGGTACAGGTGCGATGATGACTGTTGTTGTTGGTCTAGTCTAGGAGTCATTGTACAGTGGTGGACACATGAAACAGACACACTTGAACCGGGGCCCCTCATTGAGCTTAAGGTAGGATGAAACGTTGTGTGTGTAGAGGTGACGTGTCCTATTCTATGCTTAGTAAGGGGTCCGTTTGAAGTGTGTCTGTTTCATGTGTCCCCAACTGTACCTTTAACAAGCCATCGTTCGGTGTGTTTGCTTCGTATTTCTTTGTGCACTTAAGTACACTTATTTATGTACAGTATATAACTATTTATTCCAGATATATCAGTGCTTTTTTACACATACAATTCTATCTTATTATTTTCATCATTTATTTATTTATTCATTTATTGACATTTCCTTCACTATTGTTATATCGTACTTTATCATATTGCTTTATTTTATTTTATTATTATTATTATTTTTTTTTTTTTTTTTTGTACGGTGTAGGTGGTGGCTGGTGTGTACGTGGGTAATCTCCGAGCGGCGTACTGTGAGCCTGTGTTGTGTCGTCTGCAGATAGAGTGTGTGGTGGACTTGTCTGGCCTCCTGCCCTCACAGGTACCCAGACAATACCACTCACTCTGTCCCTGTACCTGTCCTCAGTCCACACCCCACTACAGGTCCAGGTTAGTGTGTGTGTGTGTGTGTGTGTGTGTGTGTGTGTGTGTGTGTGTGTGTGTTCTATACTGAGTGAGAGGAGAACTAGTGTGTATGTGTGTGTGGGTGTGTGTGTGTGTTATTTCTATACTGAGGGATTTGAGAACTTGTTTGTGTGTGTGTGTGTGTGTTCTAAACTGAGTGAAGGGAGAACTAGTGTGTATGTGTGTGTGTGTGGGTGTGTGTGGGTGTTATTTCTATACTGAGGGATATGAAAATGAGTGTGTGTGTGTGTTTGTGTGCGTTCTATACTGGGGGATTGGAGGACTAGTGTGTGTATGTGTGTGTGTGTGTGTGTGTGTGTGTGTTTTCTATACTAAGGGAGGTGAGTACAAATCTCTTCAGTGATTGTTAATGTTTTGCCAGACTGTGTATTGACCTTGGTGACCGTCTGTGTGGTGTGGAGGTGAACCAGGTGATGGGTGAAGTAACCAGCTTCCTGCAGGCTGCCAGACAGAGGAAGAAGAATGCCTTAGTACACTGTGTTGACGGCATCACTACGGCTCCAGTTGTCCTTGCTCACTACCTCAACACTGTAAGAATATTAAGGGGGAAGTTCTGTGTTGGTAAATTTGGAGCAACTGAATCCTCCAAACTATTCCAAGCAACAGAACACCATTATTTTTGTTCTTCTGGTCCTGTTTCCTGACATACTTTGGAGGAATCAAGGCACTCCAATGTACCAAAAACGAATTACCACCTTAACTCACATTATGATATCCACCTACATAGAAAATACAATACTCATATACCTACTTGAACATATTTATACACAGACTTATCTCTAGCTATATATTTGAATAGTCCTTGCCTTAAATAATGAGCTGAGGTAAGAACACTGAGGATGTTGACGGTAGGTGGCGTTGTAACGGTGCGATGACTCCCTCTAAACACAATACAAAGCCATCGTACCGGTATTGTGTCATATAAACAACACAGATATTCTTGCATGTTTACGGCCTAATAT
>JAWQEG010005065.1:67500-70707 GCA_033782935.1 Petrolisthes cinctipes
CCTCCTATATCGAGAAATGTGTGTTTTTTTAGTGTGTTGTTGTTGTAATTTGGCGAGTAATGAGAGGGAGCAGCTGTAATGGCACGCGTTGGAGAGAGGGCGTTATGAGATGAATGTCAAGTGCCTATGGTGTGGTCCCCTGGGTGGTGATAGGGGCAGGGGAGAATGATAGGGACAGGGGTGGTGATAGGGGTAGGGGAGAATGATAGGGACAGGGGTGGTGATAGGGGCAGGGGAGAATGATAGGGACAGGGGTGGTGATAGGGGCAGGGGAGAATGATAGGGACAGGGGTGGTGATAGGGGCAGGGGAGAATGATAGGGACAGGGGTGGTGATAGGGGCAGGGGAGAATGATAGGGATAGGGGTAGGGGAGAATGATAGGGACAGGGGTGGTGATCGGGGTGGAGAAGAATGATAGGGACAGGGGTAGGGGAGAATGATAGGGACAGGGGTGGTGATAAAGGTAGGGGCAGGGGAGGTGATAGGGGAATAAGTGGTGGTGGTGGTGATAGAAGGGAAGTCATGATAGGAGAGATGACAGGGAAAGGGATGGAAAAGAGGAGAGGAAGGGGAGGTAGGTGGTAGGGGAAAGGGAGAGAAAGGAGAGGTGGTAGGGGAAAGGGAAAGAAAGGAGAGGTGGTAGGGGAAAGGGGGAGAAAGGAGAGGTGGTAGGGGAAAGGGAAAGAAAGGGGAGGTGGTAGGGGAAAGGGAAAGAAAGGGGAGTGGGTGGTAGGGGAAAGGGAGAGAAAGGGGAGTGGGTGGTAGGGGAAAGGGGGAGAATATATTACAAGAAAGAGAATTGATAAAGGAAAGGGTGGAGATGATGTGGTCAGGTGGTGGTGGATTATTGGGTTGAGGGGTATGTGTGTGTGTGTGTGTGTGTGTGTGTGTGTGTTGAAAGGGACACTGGATTTCATTTAATCTCTCTCTCTCTCTCTCTCTATCTCTCTCTCTCTCTCTCTCTCTCTCTCTCTCTCTCTCTCTCTCCTCTCTCTCTCTCTCATATTATTTGTCATTCAATGTATATGATTATTGTCAAACTATTGTTATTATGATTGGCACCCAATGGGTGTAATAAAATTATCAAAAAAAAAAAAAAAAAAAAATCTCTCTCATACACGATCACGAACAACTAAGAATACGCCGGTGTATTTCGTATGACTAACCACAAGACATCCCTCCCTTCCCTTTCTCCCCTCCTTTCCCTTCCCCTCCCCTTCCACTTCCCTACTTTCCCCTTCCCTTCCCTCCCTACTTTCCCCTTCCTTTCCCCCTCCCCTTCCCCTTCTCTACTTTCCCCTTCCCCCCTCCCCTTCCCCTTCCCTCCCCTTCCCTTCCCTACTTTCCCCTTCCCTTCCCCCTCCCTTCCACTTCCCTACTTTCCCCTTCTCTACTCTCCCCCTGCCCTTCCCCCTCCCCCTTCCCTTCCCCTCCCCTCCCCCTCCCCCCTCTCCTCCCCTCCCCTCCCCTCCCCTCCCCCTTTCCTTCCCCCCCTCCCCTTCCCTTCCCTCCTCTGGGTAATAACGTGGCAAAACAGAATATAGATTAGAGGGAGGTGATGTGGCACAGTGGTATATTATTGGAAGAGAGAGAGAGAGAGAGAGAGAGGAGACGAGAGAGAGAGAGAGAGAGAGAGAGAGAGAGAGAGAGAGGGGGAGAAGAAGGAGAGAGAGAGAGAGGGGAGAAGAAGGAGAGAGGGTGTGGAGGGTGGACAGTGAAATTAAAATGTAAGTGTGTGTGTGTGTGGGTGTGTGGGTGTGTGTGTGTGTTCGAGTTGCTTTACACAATTACCAAAGATAAATGTAATTATGATACCTTTTTTTATAATTATGTATCCTGGTGCCATGTACGTACAGTTGCAGCAAATAAATCGTTGACCATGGAGGCAGTTATATATGGCTATCCGTGACCAGCTGCCAACAAAAAAAACTACTCCAAACATTTTTTTTTTTTTTTTTTTTTTTTTCAATTAAACATTTATTTATACCCATTCTAATAAAAGATTCAGAGTGGTAGCAAAATATGAAAGAAGTTAGTTAATATAAATATGCATAAAAATACTTAATAAAATATGAAAGAAGTTAGTTAATTATAAATATCCATAAAAATACTTAATAAAATATGAAAGAAGTTAGTTAATATAGATATGCATAAAAATACTTAATAAAATATCAAAAAAGTTAGTTAATCATTATAAATATGGATAAAATACTTAATAAAATATCAAAGAAGTTAGTTAATATAAATATGCATAAAAATACTTAATAAAATATGAAAGTAGTTAGTTATTATAAATATGCATAAAAATACTTAATAAAATATGAAAGAAGTTAGTTGTTATAAATATGCATAAAAATACTTCATAAGATTGAAATTAGGAAGGTTCACTCTACACCTCCTCCTGCCTTTCTGTTTCTCGTGAGCGACACTAGCGCCGGACAGTGATGGTGGCAACTTGTAAAAACAGACTTATTATTCTCTCTATCATCATCATCAACATCTGTCTCATTCCTTATTATGTGAGGATTTGTTTATTTCTACTACTATTTATTTACGCCTATGATATTTTATTTGTTTGCTTGTTTATTATTCATTTATGCGTATGTTTTTTTTTGTCATTTATGAAGCCTATGTTTATATATTTGTTTATTTGTTTTTTTATTATTTATTAAGCCTATTTATACATATTTGTTTGTTTGTTTATTATTTATCTATACCTATGTTAAAAAGCCACAATTAGACCCTTGTATATCTATCACTCTTTAATGTTTTAGTACGCAGTGTTACCAGTGGCGGCGTTACTGTCCACGTGAACCTTTCTCCAAGTGAAGTGAACCATCCTTCTTATACACACACCTCACAGAGTCACAGGTGCTTGAGGCTCCACAAACAAACTCGGCAACTCTGCTTTAGTTCACAGAGTTCAGTGGCCAGTCAATGTTCAATCAGTGTGTGCGTGCGTGGGCGTTAGTGTGTGTGTGCGTGGGAGTGTGTGTGTGTGTGTGTGGGAGTGAGTGTGTGTGTGTGTTCCTCCTTCCTCGTGATTTGGAAACAAAATACGGTAATAATAATAATAATAATAATAATAATAATGATACTGTAGTGCTACTTATTAACTGTAACGAAGATCAGTCAGTATTTGAGACTTAATTTTTTTTTTCAAACGTTGTGTGTTTCCATTGGTGTGTGTTTGTGTGTGTGTTTCT
>JAWQEG010005066.1:0-7500 GCA_033782935.1 Petrolisthes cinctipes
TACAAACGGAGAAAAGAGAGGTCAAAAAGAAGGAGAGAGAGAATGGGTGTATGATTATATGCAGATTCTGTATCACGTTTGTTAGTTTCATTGTCAATTGACTCGTGTACTTTTTTTTAACAGATCAGCACTTACAAGCCATGGACTCGAAAGTAGGATTTATCATATACGGTTCCCATATGTTCAGATGCCAGGTAATTCTAATTTACTTTGATAGTGTAATAACAGTACTGAGATTTTTCATTTCGGTTAGTAGGGACGAATTAGACTTGTAAATCCCAAATTACAAATCCGAGATGTTTACAATCAATCAAACATAGTTAAGATTGTCAAAGTTTTCATTTCGGTTAGTAGGGACGAATTAGATTTGTGAATCCCGAATTACAAGTCTATAAGATGTTTACAATCAATCAAAGATAGTTAAAATTGTCAAAGTTAGTATGAATAACGACAAACAAAATAAAATCAATTGAATACCAAATTGAATACCAAATATTTCATTGATGTTTGTATTAAATTAAGTGTAGAAGGTAATTCCTGTATCATGAATAATATAAAATCCCCATTAAAAGCAGATCTTCCTTTACAATCCCACTCCCCTGAATCACACCCAATAGGGGAATTATAATTAATTTCGTTTTCAGAGAAGCCTATCAATAGCTATGAATATTTAATTATTATATAAACTCTCTTGATATATCTGTCTATTCAGCATATATATTTAGCATATTAATAACATTTTGTCCTATCGACGTCATACGGTACTCCTCTTTGTAATACTCACATTTCTCTCTGACCCATCTCTTTCTCATCTGCTTTCTCTGTTTCTCCGTACATACTCATTTGCTATTTGGCCTCTCCAGTCCTCATATTTCTTCTTCTCTCTCTCTCTCTCTCTCTCTCCTCTCTCTCTCTCTCTCTCTCTCTCTCTCTCTCTCTCTCTCTCTCTCTCTTTTCCCTGACCTATCTCTTTTTTTTTACACTCCCTCTGTTGTTATTTTGTGAGTGTGAGAGTGTGTGTGCATTTATGAGTGTGTGTGTGAGTGTATGTATGTATACATGCCTATAAGTGCAGTACGTGTGTGCATGCCTATGTGAGTGCGTGTATATGTATATGAGAGAGAGAGAGAGAGAGAGAGAGAGAGAGAGAGAGAAGAGAGAGAGAGAGAGAGTTGTGTCTGACAGTGTAGTTGAGATGCCATCAGCAAGAGGTTAAGGTAACCTGAGTTTAATCTCTTAAGTGGCCTTTGTATTGGATTCAGGTTTATTTCACACACACACACACACACACACCACACACAACACATAAGTAAAGATATACACCGACACACACAAACACACACACACAAGGCAAAGATATAAACAGATACACACACGGACACACATTCTTTAATCCATTCTCCGGAAGACACACAGACAAAACTTTACACATATTTTGCAACAGAACACAGAAGCCGCACAATATAAAAACAACAAGATAATGTAAGTCCCTGAAATACATCAACAAAAAGTAGCACTCAGAACTCGCATCAAATGACACACAATCAACAAAACATAATAGGACAAAGACTAGTAGGATTATACATGAAAAAATACAATATATTGTACAATACCAATCGGCCTGATTGACGCATTGTCTAATTTCCAAAAGATTTTTATAGCATTTGTATCACAGTCTATGTTTCCGGTAAAAGGTAAACAACAGGGTGAAAAAAAGTGAATGAAAGAAGAGTTATCTGAAGGGAAAAAACATATATACAAAAAGACTCCTCGGAATGGAACTAAATAATATTCAAATAAAACAGATGTACTAAGGTTATGAAGGTAAATATGGAGGAATGATAAGTATGAAAATAGAAGCCAGTGATTCAGATATAATATAAAAAGAAAAAGAGGAAAGAGAAGATGAATGGTCAAGCCAGAGGAGTGGGACAAAGAAAGGGAGAATAAAAGAAAAAGTGAGGAAAAGAAGACTGGACAAAAGAGGGAAAGATGAGGATATATTGAGGACGAAATGAAGAGATGTGTTGGGGGAGACAACACGGGACAAACTGTGGAGGAGGCTTATAAGGGGACGAGATGGAGAGGAGGGAAAGAATGGAGTGCATGGGGTTGGTGGGTGAGTTGGAGAAAAGGGGAAGGAGATAAGATATGGAGGGAAATGAAATGAGAAGACAAGTAGGGAAGTGAAATGGGAATCGATAGACAGGAAAAGGGGAATGAATGTGAAATGTGGAACAGGAGTGAAGTAGGAAGTAATGGTGAAGAGATAATAACATGGATGAAAAATGAGGAGAGGAATGAGGCAAACATATAACGAGGAGAGGTCTGGAATAAAGGTGGAATGGTTTGGTGTGGAAGAAGGTCGGTGAAGGAGACAGATTATGAAAGAGACGACAGTGAAGCAGATGGCACGTGGGCTGGGTTGTGTGAAGGATGGGTAGGAGAAGGTATATAGAAGATACAAAGGATTACAAAAGGAGCAAAAGAGCCATCATATTTTTGGGTCGTCGGTAAAGGTACTGTATATTCCATTCATAATAAATGTACCAAGTGTCCCCCATTCCTTCTTATGTTACTCTGGGGGGAAACTAATGGCAGAAAAACGCAACACAACACTTTACATAGCTTTGGTCAGATCTTTTCTCGTTTAAGAGGGTCATTTGTTGTGGGAGAACTGAAGAGATACTTATCACTTCAAACTTTGTACGGAATCAGGTTAGTATACCAGTACCGAAGTAATATATGTTGTTTGTGTGTATGAGAGGAGAGAGAGAGAGAGAGAGAGAGAGAGAGAGAGAGTGAAGGTGAGGCAGCGGTGGGAGGGAAGGAGGGAGAGAGCAAGTCAGGCGATATACAAACAGGGCCAATAAAACAGCCTAAAGTTATCGCCTCCCAACTTAATTGATGAAGGTGTCGAGGACCCCAGCCAGGATTTAACACGCTGCTGCAACTCCAAGCGGCTGCAGGTTTGCCAAGTGGGCCAAGTTACTTTACGTTAGATTATGATATATAAGGAAACCCCTTATATATATTGGCAAATTGTAAACCGCCGATGTCTACAAACTATACCACCAAACAGTTTCAGTATTGAGGGAGTTTAATTCTCTGAGATGGGTTTAAGGGGGAAGTTTTGTATTGGTAATTCTGGAGCAACTGAATCCTCCAAACTATTCCAAGCAATAGAACACCATTACTTTTGCTATTCTGGTCCTCTTTCCTAGCATACTTTGGAGGAATCAAGGCACTCTAAAGGTACCAAAAAAGAATTATCCCGAAATAGACGAGTTGGGTATGTTAGCATGGGTTTCATTTATGTACATATTTATAAGAGTATGGGGGTGGAATGAATACTTCTCCATTAAGAAACCATGACGCAACTCCATATTTCAAAACCGACTACACTTAGGCAATAGGTGGATCCTGAGTATGAAGTCACTGCCAAAACAACTCTAACGCCATTTGGGATCACCTTATGGCAGCCTAAAAAAAATTCTTATCGTGTGGGAACAGCTCTGGGGTAATCTGGAAAATGGTTTCAATCCTCCCTCTACCTCTCATCTTACCTCACGTCCCTCCTCAATCCCTCCCTCTCTTTCCCTCCGGGTGTTTCCTCCCATTCCTCCCTCTCTTCCCCTTCCCTCCCGTTCTTTCCCCTTCTCTCCCGTTCTTCCCCCTTCCCTCCCTCTCTTCCCCTTCCTCCCTCTCTTTCCCTTCCCTCCTTCTCTTCCCCTTCCCTCCCTCTCTTCCCCCTCTTCAGGTTCTCCCCTTCCCCCCATTCCTTCCCTCCTTACCCTCTTCCCTCTTTGTCCCCCACATACATTTTTTCTTCTCACAGTAATTTCTTTATTTTATTCTATTTTATCTTTCCTCTTAACACTCTCTCCCTAACACCTTCTTTCTTGTGAATTTGTCTCTGCTTCTTCTTAAGTATTCATATTTTCTCTTCCCCACTATACTCACTGACCATTTCATTTATGTATATGTCTGTCAATCTATCTGTCTTTTTGTAATTTGATTTATATATCTACGTTTGTCTATCTCTTCCTTCGTTCTTCCTCATTCTCCGTCCCTCTCTCCCCTCCTCCCTCCACCTCATCATTCTTACCCTCCCCAAACCACCCACCTTTCCATCGGCCCTCACTCCCCTCCTCTCCACCTCATCATTCTTTCCCTCCCCCAACCACCCTTCCATCACATTCTCTTCACATCATTACCCATCGCTATCACCCTTCCCTACCCTCCACCCTCCACACGAACACACACACAAACCTCCACTTGAACGCCAACTTTTCTATCTGTCTTTCCATATATCTACATAGTTCATTCCATTTCTCTATCTCTCTGTCTCTCCTTTCCTACCATTCTTGAGGGACCCTGTGATGTAGTCAGAATATTGGAGGCAAATGAGTCCTTCAAATATTACCACGAAACACCATTTATTTGGAAGGAGCTTGTTTCGGGATATAGTTAGGAGGAACAAGAAGCCTCCAATTTTCATACACGATCACAGGGTCCTTAGCCCCTACTTCATGAACATCACTGTCCTAACTTCCCCAGTTATATCTCCATTATCTATAAATTACTATAAATTACTTTGTTAATCATTTACTCCTTCTGCTTGTTAGTAGTCAGAAAATTGTCCCGTCAAGTACTTACTAATGTATTTACATGCTATACTAACTGAATAATTAATTAACTATCTTTACAATTATTCATCTGTTTGGTCAATGATCCCAAGTAATTAACCAGCAAACTAACCAAATAACTAACCAATAAAGTGAGAAGGAAACAGTTTAAGCTGAATAACAGATTATCTAACCAACCAATCAGGTAACCAAGGAACAGAATTAATTACGGCCCACAATAGAGTACCGTACCCAGCTACAGTTTCAAGCATAGTACGTAACCCACGACCTCCTTAATTTACTAAGGTACCTATGTAACCACCTTCCCAACGAAATTGCCACTTACTAACACACTAATTAACACACTACCTAAGTCACTACCTAACAACTAATTAACACACTATCTAAATTACTAACTAACAACTAACTTTAACTATTTATACTGTAAGACGTTAAAGACCCCAGTAACAATAATATAGTCATCACACACACACACACACACCATGATTGCCCAGTGAGATAATATAGCAGTAGGGAATGTGAGAAGCTCTGCAGGCAATCCTCACAATAAACCTGGCTAATTGTACCTATTACGTCGGTATTAGAATATTACACACGAGCATTACGTGGCCATTCGTTATATTTTCTGAACAACACAGAGGCTGGTGAGTTTTCCATTTTTCTCGAATTTTCCCCAGAGATTTTTTTTTTTTTTTTTACCGAAAAAAGCAATATTTGAGTCCAAAGTTTAGAAAGACATTCACTTACTCTAAAAGCAAGGATCAAGTCTTACAGGAACACGTAACTATGAAGCAGAACATAGTATAGTGTAGCATAAAGTAAAAATATGCACACAATATAACCTAACCCTAACCATTAATATAAGCACAAACATATTACTATAACAATGCATAGCAAAAAAAAAAAAAAAAAAAAAAAAAAAAAAAAAAGTACCACATATCATAACACTCGCAAAGCCTAACACGTAACCTAACAAAGTAATCCTAATGCATGACCTTTATAACCTAACAGAATACAGCATATTAATTACACGGCCACGAAAACACAACGAAGGCCTGGTGAACTGAGCTAGCACTATCATAGCACTAAATTCTGGAGTTAGGAGCCGACTTGTGCGAATTTGGGAGTTGGGACCCGACTTGTGTGAATTTAGAACAAGTGGGAGCGCCATTTTGGGTTCATTCCAACCCACCAATTAAAAACCTTAGGAGTGGAGTTGAGGGGCGATGGGGTGAGGGGGGGGGATGCTGCATTATTCCCAAGTATCTCGTGGTACAGGGAAGGAAAAGTGCACTGTTTATTTTGTTCTTTTTCTCCCAGATAATAATGTTTTCCTTCTGTACATAATTTTTTACGCGAATGTAGTTTCATTTGACTAAATCTCATACACCCTGACTTGACCCTAACATACCATATTCTGACTTGACAACCTACCCTAGCCTAGGATTATAATTATGGTCTGCTTATCTAACCAAACCTAACCTGAACTGACATGACCTATCCCAACCAAACCTTCTATCACGACCTGGCTTGACCAAATCTTGCTTACCCTACCATAAGTGATAGTTCCTTCCCTAGAGAAGAATAATCCCCATATAATGAGAGATTTGGGAATGACACTCGACAGCTACAAACTCCCACAAAGTTTCTCCCAGAGTTGCTACAGTGGTTGGCTTCACCCTGCCAGGTAAAAATAATATATTTTTTTTTCTGTCGCAAAACTCTGTTGTTCGTAGTCAGAATTTACCAACTGCAAATGGAATTTCGGCGCGCCAACTCGCGCCTTTAACAGGGGTCTGCGAAATCCGCCAGAAAAAATGGTTTCCAGCCAACACAGTGGTGGTGTCAGGGTGAGAGGAAATGGTGCCTTTTTCTTCAAGTGTGGTCGGTTGGGGCACAAAGGCGATATTTTCACTACAAGTGTGGTCTAAATATGGCACAACGGGCGTATTTTTCTTCATGTGTGGACGAAATGAGGATTAAATGTTTACTGCCATAAAGATCCAGAGTATTTCAATTAATCAGAGCAATTTCAGTCAACCGTATGTGAGACGTTGTTACCTCCTTTGCGAGAATGATTATGTGTGTCATACAAACTCAACCTTTGTATGACTGGCCAACCCGAGCTTAGGATTCCAACTAATATGAATGATAGTATGGGAACCCCAATGATGTCAGAGAAAATGAGAAGGAAAAGAGGAGGGAAGAGGACGTGAAGATGTGAAGCACTAACACAGGCCTTACTTATTAACTTACGATATCTCCACCTTACGATGTCTCTCCCTTACTAAATCTCTGTCTTACGATGTCTCTACCCTACTACAACTCTACCTTTCGATGTCCTTACCTTACGATATCTCCACCTTACGATACTCTGTACCTTACGATATCTCAACCTTACGATGTCTCTACCTTACGATATCTTAATCCTGCGAAGTATCTACCTTACGTTGTCTATACCCGTTAATGAGGCCTGGGTAACCGGTGCGAGGCTAGTTCTCCCTCCCCCCTCCTCCCCCCTCCCCCCCACTTCATTATTTTCCAGCTCCCCTCCTCTCCACTGTTGCACATCGATAATTGCGTTACCTATTAAGAGACTTTTGATATTGATGGGGATTTGGAGGGTATTAATCATGCCACTTCAAAAACACCTCCTAACATCACCTTCAGAATTCGTTTGTTGTAGTACACACACACACAGGGGATAGAAACACACACAAACACACACAGATATATACACACACACAGGAGATAAAAACACACACACACACACACATACCCACACACAGAAGATAGAAACACACACAAACACACACACTTACCCACGCACAGGAGATAGAAACACACACAC
>JAWQEG010005066.1:12500-48842 GCA_033782935.1 Petrolisthes cinctipes
TATTTTCACACGATTTCATGTACCGGTGTTTATATTGCATCAGAATTCCACTCCAAGGTTTATGTTAGACTGACTTCATGTTACACTATCTATCTCATTGTTACTTATAATTACTAGTGGGAAAACTAATATTGCTAAACAATAATTGTGTATCTTATCATCTGGTTGTGTCATAAAGGAGTGGTTTAGAAGTGTTAAAAATATTCCCAAGGTAAAAAATGACTAAAAACGCACCTGCACAGACACCCACGGAAATTACATAAAAAACCTTGAATCCCCCCAGAATGAATAAAAACAACAATCTCTTTACTACCTGGGGACGCTCATGAAGAAAGAGTGGGAGAAGTAGATCATTGATTGCCATGAAAGTTGTAGTTAATCGGATTATTAACACTTTCCTGGAATTTTACACACACACACACACACACACACACACACACACACACACACACACACACACACACACACACGTAAGAATCTGCCCACGCTTACACACGCACCATGTATTTCCACAACCAATGAATCAATTCGCACATACACTCGTTTGTGCGATCGAATACAGCTAAGATCCAGCACACAAGCATACAGCACACGCACTCACACACACACATGCATACATATATACAACAGATAAACAAACACAAGTAAATGCAAATCTTTCGCACGCTCCTTCTGTCTCTACACTTGCACAAAACACATAAAGACACACTCACACGTGTAGACTGCATATGCAAGTGCACACAACGCACACAGGATGCAATATTTTGAACTCAGCCCCAGTAAGTGAGAGTTAATCAGAGAGTGCACAAACCAGTTACTAAGTGAACCAGATATTGATTCAACTAGTTCCAAGTTAACCCGAAACTCTACCTCTTACTCCCACTTTCAACCTCTGCCCTTCAAGTACAAAGTCAAAGCCTTCTGTAACTCTCAAGTCTATCTCCAACTTCACCTCATTCATCCCATCCCCTGCTCGCTACATTGTCAAAACCTCATGTCAACCTCCTCTGTTTCCATTCTCAACTCTACCACCAACCTCATGTCTTCCATCCTCTGTCCTTTGCATTGTCAGACCATCTTGTAAGACACACACACACACACACACACACACACACACACACACACACACACACACACACACACACACACACACACACACACACACACACACACACACAAACATACACAGCAGCCAATAACCGCTTTTATCTTTACCATAATTAATTTTCACCTTCCATTAACTATACAAAGCCCATTAGTTTCCCTTAAAAATATTAATTCAGGGCTATACTGATAAGAATATTCCATTATATCCGAGGTTACCAACGCCCTCCACCCTACATCCTCCACCCTACACCTTACTTCCATTACCAATCCACCTTCGACACCACATACAACCATTACCATCATAAGCCATCCACATCCACCAGGCCAAAATCCATTCCCATTATCACAAGCATCCTTTACCACCCACAACCATTACCATAAACACCCATCATCACACACCCATCATCACACAGCCATCACCACACAGCCATCACCACACACACACACACACCCTCCACTATCCACACCCAGCACTTTATATGCCTCTCATCACACATACACACTTAAAAAACAAAACAAAAAAAACTCACCACTTCCCCTACTGCCACCATCACCAAATACTCACCATTACCTTGCAACACACACATAACACTATTACCATCACCAGACAACCACAACAACACATTATTCCATCACCTTCCTTCCTCTGCAACTCATTCGACCATGAGGCCATTCTCCTCTGTAATCCTATTACACTTAAGACGCATAATACAAACTAGAACATTATATATATTTCCGCCTCTGGCCTGTGAACAGATTATTCTTTTTTATTTAAGTCCACTTTGAATTTATCGTATAAAGAATTAACCATTGCAGCATTTGTATCAAAAGAGTCAGACTTGAAACTTAAACCAATATTGATGGCGCAGCGGTTGGTCACTGCTAATGGAAATAACACGATTTCAGCTTTTGAGACGATGGCACTCGAATCCACTCAGCTAAGTGAACTCCGGGTTGACTACACTTGACAGCCGGGCGAAGTTTTGAGAGGGATGGCACTGAGAGCTGTCAGACTTCCCAACACACGCAAGGTATTCTGACAGCATACAAACGGATGTTTTCCGTCACAAACATTCTGGTTTTATGCCCAGGGAAATAGAGAACCTATATACAGACAAACGATAAATTACTAATCACAACCAAAACATTTTAACTCGCCATTCTCTAGTCAGGAATATCCTTCAGTCATATTAAAATGTTCAAATCATTCCCAAATAACACTCGAGCATAGTTCAGTACAGCAAATTTCAATTGAAATTACCTGCAACTTTCAAAGTCGGAGGATTCTTTCTGCGAAGTAAGCATTTTTAATCTGAATGAATATGGTATAAAGTAGTGTCCAATATATCGTGAGTTATCCCACTGTATTTCAAACAGCTATGGTAACTTGTTTTGAGAACGCTGATGGATTTGTAAGTTGCACCTTTTTATTTCAACTCTAATTACGCCTATTCCCTTCTAAATTAAATTATCTTAGAAACACGAGTCGCGTACATTCCATGGTTAATATTTTGCAGATCAATACTTATTATGTAAATTTGTGGTTCAATTTGTCTTGAATGACATTACATGTACCGAAAAAGCAAGGAATTAAATGAAGGAGTAGATACATATTCGCCCAGATAAAGAGAATAAAATAGTGCCATCATTTTTTCTCCGATCATGATGCGCTCTACATCTTCCCACTTTGTACGACAAATTAATTTCCTCCCCACTTGATCTAACAACGAAAAAGACAGCTCAGCTCCAAAAGATGTTCGCCAATCAGTGAGAACCTTGCTCTCCATATTCTAAAGTTCCTTCCTTCTCATGACATTACTGATATCACTCCAGATACAGCATCGAATAAATACATAGAGATTTAGGAATCTGAGAATACTGTCGTAAAACGTCGCCTGAAACTGCATCTCAGTCTGCCGTGCGCCGCAAGGGAAATTAATGGATCCAGTATTTGATATTACATAAGTTAAAAATATTCCGCATTTTTACGCAGAAGGGATCGAAGGATTAAAGATTTCAGCATATTAAAGTGATGAATATTTAGGAGTGTAAATTTATTAGAGGCACAACAGGAGAATCCTCACCAACATCAACAATTTACTTTTCACTGATATATTATTGACTTTTGCATTTTGACGTAGAAGTGATAAATAAATATCCTGTCATCCGAAATATTCCCAGACCACTCATCACGCCATTCACACCATGCAAACAGACTAACTGTCCTACCACTGACAGCACCACCATCACAACCACCACCACCAACACCACAACTACCACTATCACTATCACACCACTACCCGCTAGCTACCATATTTCCCGACCACCACCACCACCACCACCACCACAACTACCACTGTGCATCACCACCACCACCACTACAACCATCACCACCACATTCCTTCCCACCACCACCACTACAACCATCACCACCACATTCCTTCCCACCACCACCACCACTACAACCATCACCACCACATTCCTTCCACCACCACCACCATCACCACCACCACATTCCTTCCCACCACCACCACCACCACCACCATCACCACCACCACCACTACAAACATCACCACCACATTCCTTCCCACCACCACCACCACCACTACAACCATCACCAGCACATTCCTTCCCACCACCACCACCATCACCACCACCACATTCCTTCCCCACCACCACCACTACAACCATCACCACCACATTCCTTCCCACCACCACCACCACCATCACAACTACCACTATCACCATCACCACCCACCACCACTACAAACACCACCACCACATTCCTTCCCACCACCACCACCACCAACACCACCACCACCACATTCCTTCCCACCACCACCACCACCACTACAACCATCACCACCACATTCCTTCCCACCACCACCACCACCACCACAACTACCACTATCACCATCACCACTACCACCACTACAACCATCACCACCACCAACACCACACCACCACCACCACCATCACCACCACCCACCACCATCACCACCACATTCCTTCCCCACCACCACCACCATCACCACCACCACATTCCTTCCCACCACCACCACCACCACTCATCATCAGGGAACACGAGCTGGGAGTCAGACAACATTAGCGAGAAGGAGGTGTAAAATATTCAGAGTGTGGAATGTAGTTGGGCTGCACCACACACACACTCGCTACAATCCTGCACTCCAGTCACTGCCAAATGTTGTCTGCTTGTCTTCATTCCTCAGTTCCTTCTCTCGTCTTTCTTTCGCTCGATATTTTTTTGCCATTCTCTCTGGGTTTTTTTTTTTTCATTTATCTTGTGTTTTGCTCTTAATTCTGTTATTCCTGTATGTCTATGTTGTTCGCCCTTCATACTTCAATATTCTCTCTCTCTCTCTCTCTCTCTCTCTCTCTCTCTCTCTCTCTCTCTCTCTCTCTCTCTCTCTCTCTCTCTCTCTGTATGTGTGTGTGCGTGCGTGCGTGGGCGTATTTATGTATGTGTGTGTGTGTGTGTGTTTGTGTATGTGTGTTCCTTTTTATTTTTCTCTTTCAGTTTTAGGGCCAAATGGCATTCGTTGCCTGACACTTCAAATATATCCCTTTTTCAATTCTTCTATTTCTGTTCCGTGTGCCCACTTACTCTCTTTCACTCAGTCTCTTTTGATCTATATATACGTTTCGTTCACATTTCAATTTAGCATCTTTCATCTACTTTCTTTACACACCTCACGCACTATCCCTTTTCACTTCCTTCTATTCCCCACTTCCCTATATTTTCTTTCAATTTCCTTCCCCCCTCTTTTTTACTATTTTTACTTCCGCCACTCCCATGTCTTTCTTTCATCGGCCTTACTTCCCAGCCTTCCTTCCTCCTTTATTTTTTTACCCAACTAACTTTCTCTCCCCAACTTCTGTGTTTTTGTCCAGCCCATCCTTCTCAAACCAACTCTTCTCTCATATATATTCTACTATCGTAACTCATTCTATTTTATCTGATATTCTTGCATCAGTTTCTTCATTCTCTCTCTCTCCCTCCCTCCCACTCTCTCTCTCTCTCTCTCTCTCTCTCTCTCTCTCTCTCTCTCTCTCTCTCTCTCTCTCTCTCTCTCTCTCTCTCTCTCTCTCTCTCTCTCTCTCTCTCTCTCTCTCTCTCTCTCTCTCTCTCTCTCTCTCTCTCTCTCTCTCTCTCTCTCTCTCTCTCTCTCTGTCTCTCTCTCTCTCTCTCTTCCTATTACCATCCTCATATTCCCTCTAAAATACCTGCGTTCGTCTGTCATTCATTTTGCTGTCATTCCTCTTCGCTATATGTGCCTTCCCCGTCCCATCACACTCCTCCCAACCCCTCCTCTCTCTTTTATTTTTGATGCCATACCAGATCCAATTATTGACACCAGACGTCGATCCTCAAGTATGGCTCACTTTTTTCTGGTATCTCTCAGTTAGTTTTCTGGCATTATAGGGAACGGCGCTCTGTATATTTAGAACTGTGAGGTCGGTATAGCGTGTTTGTTCTTTGATGTGTATGTTGTCGTGGTTGGCAGTCTGCATTAATACTTCGGTAAATTACAGGATATTTAGCAGTTCCCATAAGGCAATTCACTCTTTTTATATCCTACTTTTTATAACGAGGTACTCTGATTGAAAGAGCCTTACATGCATTTTCAAATTCACAAGTAAAAACGAAACGATTCTGTACATCAGGAAACACCTAAACAGCATGTCTCTTTTCTACATGTGTCTCTTTTCATGCTGCAAAACCAACGATGTATAAAATTGATACACAAAACCTGTAAATGCAAAACCCTACTGGCAGCAGACTGAAAAACCTCATCATAAAAAATGCCCTCTTATACACTCGAACAATACTGTGATGAATATTTAGGGAATACACACACACACACACACACACACACACACACACACACACACACACACACACACACACACACACACACACACACACACACACACACACACACACACACACGCACACGCACACGCACACGCACACGCACACGCACACACACACACGCACACAGACACAAATGGAGATACATATGAAATGAGTTGCTTTTTGTTCCCTGTTTTTCAGACCTATTACAGAACCAACCATTTTCTCGGTATGTATGTTGACGAGTTCATAAAAATAACACTTACCGAGTGAGTGTTAACCAAGTAAGAATCATGGGGATAGTGTGTAGTAATGTAGCGTAGTAATTGCAGGGAAGTGTGTGTGTTAGCGACATGTCATCACACCACATTTTATTTTACCCACAAAACGGGTGTAAGATGTATTCAGTCAGTACCAAGGCAAGGCTGAATGGAAATATAATTATGTACGGTAACGCTGAGCAGAACTTATTCAGTATAAATTATGTATAAGAATGATAATAGCAGGTAATATTCTTGACGTTCAGGAATAGAACATCTGAACAGTTCTTTCTGTCTTAGACCACCCAATTAAAAATACTATTAATACCGTTAATGCACGGATGCAGCTCCAAGGGAGAGAGTCATAGATACCAAAATCTATGATCCGCGACACATAAGCATTTCTTGAGCCTGAGGATGATGTATAGTTTTAAATTATCATTTACGTAGTAAGTAACAATCAGTAAATGCTTAACTCTCCCTTTTCTTTTTTACTTATATAGTCACTACACATCTTCTGCATAAATTATGAAGTCTTTTCAAAAGAGAGAGAGAGAGAGTCACACCGACGCCTGTATTCAGGAATGCTAAAAAACTCTCAACACTTTGGGAAATGACTGTAAAAACTGTTGTAACGAAAGGCTCTTATCGCAGTAAGCGTCTTACGTTTCATATCTTCAAAGGATGGCATGATTTCTATTCATAGTCATTGAATAGATTGGTTTGGCATGTACAACTTACTTCTAGTACAGTACAATATTGCAGTATACAAGAAAATCCTTGAAGAAACTAGTAACTAGAAAGTAGATACCACTAATTCCAGTGGCGCAAATTAACGCTGATATTGAGGCAGTATGCTTCCTTGTAGAGTATAGCTGAAAACATTCTGTTACATCCAATTCGACGAAGACCTCACCGGACTCTTAATACAATGCAATACTGAAAATGATTACGTACCGTCCAATTAGCTACTCTCATAAGGATGCAAATATTCCTATATACTTTTTCGTCCTGGTTCTCATCCTATTTGCTTTGGGTATATATGTACGGCTTTTGTCCGCCTTTTAGCACGCTCGTACACCATAATAATTAAGGTGCTAACACAATACAATGCAAGCTGTTGTGTGAGCCAGAAACACCATCTCTACCTCCTTCCTCTAATGACATTGTTAATTGCTATCAAGATCCCAACTCCTGGCTTGAGAACAAAGGGAGTGTTGATTCAGCAGGAGGTCTCAATAAAAGTGAGAACACCTGAGGGGCGACGCTCCAGGTTCTCACGACAATAACAGACAAAAGGAGGTGACTTAACAATAGTGTTAGAGGTGAAAGGACGGGCGCCAAGAGAGACGGAAGGCCACAGAGAAATTGAAGAAGTGGATGCAGAGGAGGAATAGCAAGCGAATAATGTGAAAAAAAGGAAGTATAATGATGAGGTAAAGGAAAATGAAGAAAAGAAAGAGGCAATGGAGAAAACACCGCCAGATTCTGTAATCTATACAATAAATGAAACATAAAGCGTAAAGCAGTTTATATACAAGTAATCAACCAAGTTTCTGTTAGGTCACCACTTCAGATATATATATATATATATATATATATATATATATATATATATATATATATATATATATATATATATATATATATATATATATATATATATATATATATATATATATGCGTAAATCCACAGGGAAGGAAAAAATAAACACGGAGTCCCAAGCGCTTTCGTGTATTCACATCTTCAGGGGAAATACAGAATGTATCACGTGCCACCAAGTGATTTATTTGCATATATATATATATATATATATTTTCCCCGACTAATATTTATTTCAGTTGAATTTCTTTTGTTTTCTTTACATCAGACGAAATATATGTTCATTAACAACTTGCGTGACATAAAATTATTAATTTGAAATAAACCTGAAGTTACTAAGTGTTTTTCATTTGTTAAGACAGTCGACAATATTGGACATTTCATATAATAGCTTGTACAGAATTTCGATCAAACGCATTCATCCGTAATACTTGGTGTTCATGTTTAAATAGGAGTATAGCTTGAATTAGGAACTCATCATACAAGGAGAAGGAAGCATCCACTGTCTTGCGTAACTACCAGCTATCGACCAGTTCAAGTTTAGCAGGGAGGAAGGCGGCCTGCCTGGGTTGGCATGTGGTTGGTTGGGTGAGGAGGGTGAGGCTGCTTGCTGAGACAATGGTAGTCAGACCCATTCTCACTACACTCACGCCGCATAACCTACACATTTATCTGTGCCAGGAGGTTAATTTTGTATAAGTACAACTGTGGTGCAGCAGGTGGGCAGGGAAAGTGAGCAATATATATATATATATATATATATATATATATATATATATATATATATATATATATATATATATATATATATATATATATAAAATTATGATGATGTTATCATTACAACATAAATCAATCTCGTACATTCATGAAAGTGATTTCATCTTTCCTTTCATCTATCAGAGTCAAACGGCCGCACATCTCTCTTATCACACACACACACACACACACACACACACACACACATTTTTCCACTGGGGCCTCCACAACTCATCCCTTTTCTATTCCTCCATCGATCCTTCTCACCCTGCCATTATTTGACTAGGCACCAATGTACCAACTGTTCCACTACTCCATCGCCTCATTTCACCTCCACAATAACATACATGTATTCCTGCAGATTCAAATGCCTCCTCTCACATATTCACCTCTTCACAAGGTCTTCCACGCTTCATCCTCTTCCACAGTACAATCTGGTCTATCTGATATATCCCTGTATCTTCTTCTCAATACCTGTAAATTAACCTGCCATGTATCTTTCTTCTCCACATTACTATCATCTCCATTTCAACCCTCAACACATCTTCATCGTCATGCCTTTGAAGTAAAACGCATAAAATCTGTCCTTCTGTTACCCACTCTGCCACGGTTCCTCTTCACCCTGCCTTCACTCTGGTCACAGCACGCTTTGCGATTATTATTGTACAGCCTTGACACTCAAAGGTGCTGAGCACACTAGACGACCGGGGATCAGACGGGTTTTATAACTTTGTTGAAAATCTCAGCAAAGTGAAAGTCGCTGAGCCGGGCTTGACGCTGCTTATGTAGTTATTCAGTTTCTAAGCGTTCTTCTAACATCCAGATGTTCCAGTGATGGTATTTAAAAATGATATATTGCATAACTATATAATTCTATTAAATATTTATGAGATAAATAATTTCCGAAAATCCCACACTTTTGGAATATATACTCATTTCGTGTACGAGAAGATAGTACTATTTCTACAAGAAAGAAAAAAGAAAAGAAGAAAAATTATGTAAATTAAAAAAAAAATATTCTATATAATATAAACTTTCCGTTACTGCATAAAAATCACTACGAAAAATGAGTTGCTCAGGGAGGGACGAGATGTAGAAGGTAAATGATTCGTGGAAAAGACGAGATCCGGAACCATAATATTCAGCGAGAGAGAGACCGAGTGATGGAAAAAAGACCCGCCCCAGTAAGCTCTCGAGGGAAGAGAGTGAGCACGAGAAGAGGACAGGAAAAAATTGAATGGGAAGAAAACTTTTCAATACGAAGAGATGGAGTGCGTTTAAAGGTCCTGGTACAGAGAAACACCCAGCAAATTGGTACGAAAACAAGAAGTGGTGTAAGCTGGAGATCACAGTTGTACAGAAAGCGCACGGGAAGTACTTCTTAAAATATTTTGTTGATGCATGGAAGCAGGAACAAGTGTATTCATTTACGGCGACTGCTAGGATGGTGGTACTAAGATAATTGACTTATAAACTATTTTGTGCAAGACAATATATGAACCAGGAGAGTTTTGGCAAGCATGTTTTATATGAAATGTGAGTAAAATAATAAATAGTTGTGTGTATAATCATAAAATAAGAAGTATGGATTCCTACTAATATGTAGGGTACAGTCTTCATAAAATGTTCGGTACCCTTACAGAGTGTTACATTATGCAATATCACATGAAGCATTTTGATCCACATGTTTATGCCTTCTGACACAATGATCGTTGCTAAGAATATTTGAGCATGGAGTGCCGAATACTTTTTGATAGCCTGTACAACAGAGGAATTATTGAAAGAGGTAGAATCTGACTTCAAAATATGTTTATTATTACGAGGTTTTCAGAATGTGGGAGACCTTTACCTTCTCACTGAGTTTGTTCCTTTTCTCCCTCATTCTAAATGATGGGCCGGAGGCATGATTTCATGTTTCAATGTATTCAGGGGAGAAGAATTAATGGAAATATCTACTTTAAGTAGACACCTATTGCAAAGATAAGTTTCGAGTAAATATATCCTTGTGTAATATAGAAGATGGGAACTCTGTGACTCTGGCACGCCTGTCTGCAAGACTGGCCTCATTACATCTCTCTCTTTGTTTTTACTACATGTTAAATATGTTAATGTTAATCCAAGAATAGGAGAATTACATATGCCAAAAAACTTGTAGGATATACATCTCAATACAATACATACCAGCATACAGTATGTATAGCATATCAAATTGTGAAGAGATTAATGTATAGGTAATATTATTTCATTCCCATCAAGAAAGCACTACAAGAGAGCAAACATAGCTAACAGAACGATTATTAACTCACGCCGACAATACAATCAACTTGTATATTCCGGCAGCCCGACGCTACGATAAAAGTCCACTGACTTTACAACCTGCGTTTCACTTACTCTATCTGTCATGTATATCACAAATCCTATAGCAATTTATTTCGCAATGTTTCCATTCTCAATTACACAAACATGAATATGATTTCAAAATAGATTAAAAAGTATATAATTTTGATATTATATATTATTCAGCGCTCCCCATTTTTTCGCGTTACAGCTGAGGGCTCGTGATATTATTTCTCAAGCGTGCTCTTCTTTCTTGACTAAAATTTATATAATTCTTAAAATTTACATGGTACTAAACCATGGATATCATCTCAAAGGACGTCCTAATGAATAGAAATAGCAAAAGCTTGGATTCCTTCTAAGACTCGGGGCAATATACATAAAATGAGAAGCTGAAACCCTGAAAGCGGGGCGATTACACTAAAAAAGAAATGAAATGTGAAGTGGGTTGGCTGATGGGAGGCTGTCTAGTTGTTGCATCCCGAGGTTTCTCGTGAATCGGTGGAACACAACCATTATTCTCTTTCAGGGATGTACAATTTGTCTCTCTAGGCTGTAAAGTTACCTATATTTCCCAGGATGTATAAATCAATCTCATTTCATCTTCTCCAGGAAATGCAATTTACCCCAACTTAATTTTTTGGTGTTGTAGCCTGATCTAAGAAAACCAGTTATAACCTTAAATGAGTTCGACTTAATTTCAAAATACCTATCCAAACCATGATAAACTATTACCAGCTTTATTGATATAGAAAAGATATAGGGCTTGGGAACCCTTAAGGATCTCAGTGTTACACTACATTAGGCAATTTACATTGAATGGTTAAACTACATTTTAAATCCTTTATTTTTATTATAGCCTATATTGACGGTCTTCGAATAGTGACCACAGGAAGAGAAATCGCCAATGAAGTAGAAATTTGTTTTTGGATAGATTTACTGGTAACACTGCCTTCAGTAGTAGCTAATAAACTTAGTAGAAGAAGTAAGATTGATAGGGATCATATGATATTCCAGTAACGTTCAAGGTTCTTTGGCTCCAGAACATCTCAACAACTGGAACTAATAATGGAGACAATATTACTATATGTTTCCGACTCTTTGATTATAAGCTACCTTCAAAGACACAGTATATACATTCTAAATGGAAAATGGTCCCCTTATAAAATGTCATGAAAATTACAGAGTTCTCAAAAAAAAAAAAAAAAAAAAAAAAAAAAACATTCATAAAAATATTGCTTGGGTAACCTTAGGAGACCTGAAGATAATACTGGTAGTACGGGGAGAGATGCGGCTGAGTGCTCTGTCGTGTCAGCATCCCGAGTTGACAAACCCTGGGAAAAGGCACTCAAGACGAATAGAGAAAGAGCGGATAAAAGAAAATGAGAGAGAGAGAGAGAGAGAGAGAGAGAGAGAGAGAGAGAGAGAGAGAGAGAGAGAGAGGCATGCATCGATAGGAGAGATAAACAGATACAGATAGAATATTAAAAGGATCTATAAACAGACAAGCAGAAAAAGTTAAATTGATAGATTTAAAGTTAGATAGGTAGATAGACTGAATTATGAAAAGGTTATATGCGTCTCATAATATCAACAACATTACTGTATTAATCACTGAGAGTAAAGAGAGACCAATACCATAATATGTAAGATCGTAATAACAAAAACGTTCTTCGTTATTTGGACATTTTATGTGTTAAGTCTTAATCATTACCCGAACCTGTACTGTGTTCTGAAAATGTTGCTTCATTATCGATTCGAACTCAGAGAATGCCAGTGTGTGTGTGTGTGTGTGTGTGTGTGTGACCAACAGGTTATAGTGCGATATGTATTTATAATTAACGAAACAAATATCAATTACCGTATGACTGATGAAGTATACATGAATGCGATTGTCTAATTAACTTATATAATAGACTGTACAGAGATGCGCTAATGAGATAGTGCAAATAAAGCTCTACAGTATACACAAAAAAAAACGTATATACACACACACACACACACACACATGCACATTGGAAAAGGTTGAAATTAGAAGAGAAAGAGAGACACGGAGAGTCAGAAAGAAATCACTGGAATTATTCATCAGGCGACAGTCCACGCTCAACCAAACAAGCGTCTGTTACTGAGCCGCAATTTACTGACCTAAAATTCCACCGAGAGTTAAACTTTTTATACCATCTGTGCCCGGATCAGAGGTAATCATTCCCAAGTAACTCAGTGTGCAGGGAAACTCGTGGTGAAGATGGATGTAGATAAGAGACATTAATAGGATAGACAGATGTATAAGCAGAGAGAGAAAGAGAGAGAGAGACCGGTGTTAGTCGTACATAGAGATTGCAAAGTAGAAGGCTCTCTCTTCAAGCACCACTCCCTCCGGTGTGGACCGTACAGGTACTACAGGATAACAAGTCAGAAATAATCACCTTGTGGGTTTGGCAGAATTACGCCCCAAGTAAATTTCATAGGAAAGGCAGAAAGTAAGTGAAATTGGGCGAACTCGCCACCTGGATTCGGAAAAGTTATTCATTTATATGCGCCGTTTGTCGGGTATTAAACTCAAGGTGTTTATCTAATCGACGTATGAAGCGTGTTACAGTCTATTACGTTACGAGGAAGCCCATTCCATAAGTTGATGGCTCGGTTAAAAAGAAATATTCTTGGATTCCTGTGAGTTAAAAGATTTACCTATGATTTTGCAACAGTTTCCTCTCGTGTAATTTGATTGGTCGATAATGAAATACTTATTTCAGTCCATACTATCTATGCCTTTGATAATTTTAATTACCTGGATTAAGTCACTTCTTAATCTACGTTGTGTTAACGGGAATAGATTTAGTTCCCTTAATAATTTAAGGCGCGGTCACACGAGTCATTTTTTCGTCAATTTGTCACCGGCAATATCAACTCGGTTAAATCTCGGCTGAAATTGACGATATCGAGAACAAATATGCCCACTGATGATCCATCTGTAATGTTATTAAGCCTAGAAAATTATATTAAAATACATGTTTGCTGTTGAAATGACAAAAATGGACCAAAAGGATGCAGCAGAAAGTGGCTGTGGAAGTCCCGTTTGGCGGGAAAACAAATAAAGTTCATCAACGACGACGATATATTTACCCCCTCACTCCCCTCAGATCCTACTGCTGTATTGTTCTCGTCGTTACTGTTATGACAAATAACAACAAAGTACTCTGAAACCGGACCTCTGATACCTCTTTGTTCCAACACGGTGACACGCTTATAAATAAAGAAACATACCTAAATAGAGTAAAAAGTTAGAAGGTACTAGGCTAGCCGACGGAAGAGAGAGGTGGTGTTGGTCTTCCCGCCAACACTGTGTTCGTTCTTCCGTCGTAGCTCTGACTTGGTCGTTATCCTTAATTTCTTTAGTTACTTCTTGAGGCTATTGCAGGCTTTAGATTTTCAAATTGTATTGAATCTTGTTAATAAATAATAAAAATTAAAAAAAATAACGTTTTAACTTTGCTTTCATTTATATTTACGGTGTATCTTGACCTAATATGAATGGATTCGAACGATACAGCACCTCCGTAGCCTAATGAGCAACCAGCCGTATTTTCCCTACTATACCCAGTTTTCGCTTGTCATTTGGCAAATTATATAATAATATTTGTTATATTAAAAACATAATAACGTGTCAGATACTTTATTTAAGGCATAATAGATCAAAACATCTGAGATATGAGAAGTTTGGACACGTCGCTTTAGGAGCCCTTGAACGAGCATTATCATCAAATCAACCAATCACGGACGCAGAATAAAAAACCCGCTAGGAAACACAGATGTACCAATCGTTGGAATATATATATATATATATATATATATATATATATATATATATATATATATATATATATATATATATATTCAGAAAAGAAATGTTTGTAGGGTGCAGGAGATGAGCTGTACCACAAAACCAACCACCGAATTGCCGAAATACGCTCAAATCTCGGCTAGCTCGTGTGACCAGACACAGTTAAAATTGCAGGTGAATAATATAATTGACGAAAAATTGGCTCGTGTGACCTCGCATTATATAAATAAGTCACTCCTCGAACGTTTTGTTCCTCAGATTTGGTATAATTTTAGTAACCCTTAGTATGTTTTGCTCTTAACAGAAGAATCTAGACTTGAAGCTGCTAAAATAGAGTACAAACCACAGGACAAATTGGTTAAATATGCAGCTAAGATTAGTCATAAAGAGCCTTTAAATGTACAGTCGGCAAAAAAATTATCAACACCACCCTTATTATCACCGCTATGTAGGGTTGGTATTCCTGGCTACACTCAAGCTACTCACATGAATCAGAATCTGTAGAGTGTAGACTCAGTATGGTGTTGATCATGGAGGTAGTATATAGCTCCATGGTGTTGATAGTCCGTGGAGAATGACGTGTCTCTTTCCCTAAGCATTACTTTTGTCTCCACTGCGAGTTTTCTCTTGTTCTGAAGTACTCAGATACTTTCAGCATTTTATAATAATGAATTTGCAAATAGTAATTGCTCTTGATCACTTATTATTCTTTCCCAAATTAGAGTATATTAAAATTATCATGAAAGGACGAAAATACTGAATGTGTTTTGCAAGGTAAAGCAGAAAGGAGATGTTTTTGTAATAGCTCCCTTAATGATGTTATTATGTTATTCATTCATATGTTATTATGAATAAGTTGTCGGAGACAAGAGCCTACAACGTGCACATTAATTATTACCATAGATTCATATCGGATTCACCAAATTCGTCCAATGATTCAGTAGAGAATTATTTATCGCATTACATTTCATTTTTTTAATGCTCCAAACATTTTAACACTGCATCAAGTGTTTGTATGGTGGATATTTAGTGTGTCATAGAGTGGGAGGGAATCAGCTGTATTGCAGGGCTTCCGTGAGCTCCGAAAATATTACCCTAGAATCGAGCCAGTTTTACCCTAAGAAGTCGGCAACATCGTAGAATAATGCAGTGCATTATTACACATAGTCATTTAGGATCATATATAAGACACATTAAAATAGATTATTTATATTGCCACAACCAGTGTCCAGCATCACGGTAGTTGGGTTATGTCCCAATACACTGCTTTATGGAAAACTTGATGGGTTTACCAAATTTGTAAAGCAATGTAAATATATAACCTCAGTATTTATTAACTTCTGAGTTTTTTGTTCATGTCTACAATAGCTTTGTGTGCTGTTCTTAATTTTCGATAGATTTTGACACGTTTATAAAATATTTTTGCCCAAAAATTACCCCAAATTAGGCATTACCCAAAACTCTACTAAAAAAAGAGTCAGATTACCCTAAATTAGGGTATTTTATCCTAAACTGGAGGCACTGCTGTATTGTCTAGTGGGGTGGCAACACAAGGTGTGTGCAGAGGGAGGCGACCACCCCGAGTTGCCATTTTTCATTACCAAATCAGGGCCACTTTGGTAATGAAATATCTGTTTGGAAATAAGTAATTATGATTGGGTATTGGACCAGAATGGTGGTGTCTTTTATATTAACTTACAGTACTACAAAACCTTCATATACACAATAAAAATTAAGGAGTTTGATAATGAGGCAGATTTCAAATCTGGCAAACCTACCCGGGCGGGCGGTGGTCTGTGGAATCCACACATCAAGTGTACCAACCTTCCCGCGAAATTTTTTTAAATTTCAATGTAAGGGTGGTGTTGATAATTTTTTTGCTGACTGTACCTATAGCCATACCTGTATCTCCTTTAACCAATACAGACACCCACAAGAACACTAATCAGAGTCAAGTTACAACTTTCACAAATCAGAGCTCAAAGAAAAAGAAACTTTACTGTAAAGTCTGTAAAAAATTTGGACACAGCCCAGACAAGTGTTAATTTAACAAGAATAATCGCTCTGACCCTAAACCTAGAGAAAACAGTAAAGTAATAAGTGAATGTGAAAGCAAACCCAATAACAAATATTGCATCATTCATATTAGTGTAACTCACAACACAGAAGAATGTAAAGTAACATTAAATGCAAGAAATCAAGTGAATAGTAGGCGTGAAAACAGTTTTCACACAGGTGACGATCATAACAAAAAAAAAACTTCAATGTAATTACGCCTCACCAAATAAATACACTTGTTTCTGTTTTGGGCAAAGTGGATGTTTTTTCCATTCTTTGTAAAATTGGGAACAATAATATCTCATTAGCTGATAATATGGGCGCTTGTGTGTTGGTATTTTCAGAGATAAAACTTAAACAGCTATTAAAGGAAAACCCACAGCAACGATGTGCTATTCACCCATCAGACTTAGATTTAACTGCTTTATCGGGAAGTAAATTAAACATTAAATGAATGGTAAAATTTCGTATTTCACTATCACCACATGACAAACCCATAAACTGTACCTTCTATATTTGTGAAAATTTCACACTTCCAACTGGCGGATTGTTAGGATAACATGAATTAAAAGAACACAAAGTAGACGTAGTGACTTCACTCCATGCACTGGTGTGTCAAGGAAGTTTGTATCCATGCGAAATGCAAAGTCAGCAGTCAGCTGATGTGCCAGCCTGCTCACTCCTCAGTGAGTCAGGGTCACAGCCAGTCTCGAAAACAAGGTCGAACTATAAGGTAGAGGGTTTGCTATGGTTAAAATTAAAATTAAAGGTGGAAATTGCTTAGGTGAACAGACCATATCCGTGAGAGAATCCTGTGAAGTAAATAATGTAGGAATTTAATCCATATTTTCTCTGGTAGAAGACAATCTCATTCAAGCTCTAATTTTTACCAAGGGTGAACTTTTTTGTGTTTCTCAAACCAATACAGATGGAAAAATAATCTCCTCCCCTAGCCAACATACAAAGTGTTGATAACATACAACTCAGGCTAACCATAAATGAATTACATGAACATATACGGTAGGAGTAAATTACTTTCCTGCAAATCGCACACATCTTTTACACATATTAGAGAATCACAGGTCGGCTATTGCCTTACATGATGAACAGTTAGTAAAAACTACAGTAGTTAAACACCATATATCACTAACTGACTCAGATCCTGTTTATGTTAAAACTTACAAATTACCTCATAGCCAGCGACAATTAGTGGATAAAATGGTGGATGACATATCGTCAGACGGGGTCAATGAACCCTCATACAGTCCTTATAACAGCCCACTATTTCTAGTAACTAAAAAAACAGGTGACTTTCGCCCTGTTATTAATTTTAGGAAGATAAATGAGAAAACTGTCATGGATAGGTACCCATTACCTGTACTTAAGGATATCCTCATGGATATTGGGGAGAATAACGGAGTCTTTAGCAGCCTTGATCTAGTCAGTGGTTATTGGCAAGTAGAATTAGACGACCAATCCAAACCTATTACCGCTTTCAGCACACCTAATGGTCATTGGCAATTTATAAGAATGCCTCTTGGACTGTCTAATGCCCCTGTAACTTTTCAAAGGATGATAAATACCATATTCAGTGACATGACCCAGGATGTCGTAGCCTACTTAGATGATTTAATTATTGTCAGCCCTGATGTAGCTACACACCTGCAAAAATTAGACAGTCTTACAACGACTGCAGGATGTTGGATTAAAAGTAAAGCTATCAAAATGTACATTCCTTAAAGCTGAAATAAAATTTTTGGGTCATAAAATTACCAAGGGAATTCATACTTCTGATTCCAAGATCAAAGCAGTTACAGAATTTCCTCAGCCTACTACAGTAAAACAAGTATGAAGTTTCCTTGGAATATGTTCATAATTATTATCGGTCATTAATAAAGAATTTTGATCAAATTGCCAGCCCACTGACAAGGCTCCTAAATAAACAGGTAGAATTTAAGTGGGCACAAACAGACAAGATAGTTATGATCAGTTAAAACTTAAGCTCACAACTGCACCAATTCTCTGTTATCCAAATTACAACGTCCCTTTCACACTCTGTACTGATGCAAGTGCAGATGGCCTAGACACAGTGTTAATGCAGCACACCACTGAAGGTCAGTGGAAAGTATGTGCTTACGCCAGCCGTGTTGTCAATGACGTTGAGAGTAGATAAAATGTCACTCATTTGGAGGCGTTGGCAGTTGTGTGGGCATTAAAATGTTTTAGGGAAATCTTTCTGGGTTATCCTTTTACCATTTACACAGATCATCAGCCTGTTTGTGGTCTCTTTCAGGGTAAAAACCTGACAGGACACTTGGCTAGGTGGTAATTAACTATCTCAGAATTTCATCCTACTATCAAATATTTTCTTGAGCGTTTTAATAGAGTGGCCGATCCCTTGTCACGCCACGTATCGGCTGCTGCTGTCATTTTCAAGACTAGTGAAGTAGAGTTTAGTGTGGAGCGTGTTAAAACTGAACAGAAAAATGACAAACTTTGGTCTAAGCCCTAAGGTCATCTATGCTTTGGTTTCAGGTGACGAAAATAACTTACCAGAATTACCTATTCCTCTGAGTCAGTTTGAGGTAGACGATGACATTTTGTTCAGGAAACTTGACAAACAAGATAACATAGCTTCACAAGTGTTAGTACCGTACCAGATACACTTATTGAGACTGTACTAACATTAATGCATGATTCTCAACAAGCCGGACATCCGGGGAGAGATCGTTGTATAACAGAAACTAGACAATTACTGCATATTACGGGCTCACTCTCCGCTCTGACGTGGAGAAACACATAAAATATTGTGAGTCATGTCATGCTCATAAGGGTAATACCATGGGTCATGCCCCTATTCTGAATTATCCAATGCCTGAACAACCATGGGATGTAGTTGGTATAGATATCTTAAGCTTACCAAGAGTCTTGTGTGCGTAGATAATTTTTCACGTTATGTGAAAGACGACAGAAAAAGTTGCACACAAGTTCGTAACTAACTTATTTTACCAATACACTACACCTAAAATAATACTGTCAGACAATGGTAAAGAATTTTCCAATAGTTTGTTACGTAACATATGTGACCAATATAAAATTAAACAGACTTTCATAGATGCATATCATCCAGGCGGTGATGGTCTTACTGAAAGAGCAATTCGTAAAATCCTAGAAGTCTTGCGACATGTAGCTAATCCTATGCAAGGTTCATGGGAAGACTGGATATCTTTTGCAGCAGCCTCAATAAATGGGTCCATAAGTTCATCCGTGGGTAAATCCCCACATTATGTCACGTAGTGGAACCGATAAAAGATTTCCGTATAACATATTAACTGGTAAATCTTCTCCAGTATATAATATGGACGACTACTCAGTTAGACAACTGCAAGTGTTTAATTAATAGCATTCATAAAGAAGTCAGAAAACATTTAGAAGCTAGTAGGCATGAAATGATGCTCAGACAACATGCTAAAGCTGTAACAATAGGTATTGCTGTGGTGGATACAGTCATGATAAAAGCCCCCAGAAAGATTATCTTAATTTAGCTCAGTGGTGAATTTGTCGTCCTATGTGCTATCGGAAATTGAAAATCAAGTGTTGCAACTGGGTTTTTCTTTTGCTCTAAAACCTGGTAGAGATATTGCCCTAGATTAGATTTTGTTGCGTCTGTATTTAATGGAAGACATAATTTCCCGTGCCTTAATGGTTTTATAATCAATGGCTTTTTGGATCATTTTAACTCCTATGATTCCATTCCTAGGCGGTTTCGCTTGGCCCTGGAGAATTTAAGAAAAAACAACTCCATTTTCATAACTAAAGCTGACAAGAGCAACTCAGTTGTGATACTTGATAAAGTTAACTACGAAGAAAAGATGTTAAATCTATTAAATGACGTCACCACTTATGAAAAGTTGAGATCTTCTCCCTGAAAGCGTCTGTCCACCCAGTTCAACCGTACTGTGAAAGAACTACTCAATAATGTGCCCAACATCGATGCCAAATGGTTCATGCAAGTCAACCCTAAACTTCCACACATATTATATGGTCTACCCAAAACACATAAGAATGATGTTCCTCTTCGCCCCATTGTTTCGTACTGTGGATCATTTAGCTACAAATTATCAAAATTCTTAGCCAATAAATTATCACCATTAGTGGGATGCATCTCAAGTTCACATATTAAAAATTCCTCATATTTTATTGATAAAATTAAGTCTCTAAACCTAACTAATGGAAAAATGGTAAGTTTTGATGTAGATTCACTCTTCACTAAAGTGCCACTTAACGATGTATTAGAATTTCTAAGTAGGAAAATGCCAGACTATGATTTAGATTTGGGTATGCCAATATCTTCCTTCCTTGAATTAATTAAACTTTGTGTTTCATCCAATGCTTTTTCTTTTAATGATAAATTCTTCATTCAGCGATTTGGCAATGCTATGGGGTCGCCATTATCCCCCATCCTTAGTAATTTGTATATGGAATTTTTTGAAACTGAGTTATTATCCAACATTGCACCCCCAAATCTAATATGGCATAGGTATGTAGATGACATTTTCTCCTTTTGGCCCAACAGTCTCAACAATTTTGAAGATTTCTTTTGCAAATTAAATGACTTGGTTCCATCTATCAATTTCAAAATTGAATGGAAAATTGATGGGTCCCTACCCTTCCTTGATGTTTTGGTTACTAAAATTAATGACTTCCATACTATCACTGTCTATAGGAAACCCACTCATTGTGATATGTACATTCATTTTTTCTCTTATCATAATGATTCTATCAAAATGTCTGTCATATCTACCTTGTTTCTCAGAGCATTAAGAATTTGTAGCCCCAAAAATTTAGAGGTAGAAAACAACAAAATTTGGATTATATTCCGTAACTTGAAATATCCTGATTGGTTTATAAGAAAAGCTTATTATAAGGCTAGGAAAACCTTCTATGTTCCTAAATGTCAGTCAGAAAAGAAACCTTATTTATGTCTTCCTTATGTAAAAAGTCTGGAAAAAATTCAGTCAGTTAGCAGAGAACTTGATGTAAACATAGCCTTCAAATATACTTCTAGTATCAAAACTACTCTTGTAAGAAATAATGCCACTGTTCAGCCCCAAGCAGGAGTATACAAAATTCCTTGCAAAGACTGTGACTTAGTTTATATAGGTGAAACTGGGAGATCTTTAGATGTTAGAATGAAAGAACATAAACGAGATATGACGAATTGTAACACAAATAATGCTAACTTTGTCCATGCATATGACAACAACCACTGTATTGATTGGAATTCTGGTAAAATGATAATTAAGTGCAACAATTTCAAGAAACGTAGAATATTAGAATCAGTATGTATACAGCACTATAAAAACTTTAACTTAAATGAAGGTATGTTCAAACTAGATCCATTAATGAGAGCACTAGTGGTCAAATCCCTCCCAGATGTGGGGTCGGATCCCTGAGGAATGGCCAGGTCAGGTCGGTTGGGTGAGGTGAGGTGAGGTGTGGTATGTCTGTCATCAGAACTAACCTTGTCCCTCCCTCCCCCTGTCAGCTACTTATTTTCCTTTCATGTTTCATTCAACTCTGTACTGCTGAAGAGGGAGGTAGTTGCCTCCGAAACGTCCATATTAAATATTTTTTGTCTATAAAAAAGTGGGTTATTCTTAGCATGCTGCTCTTCACGTCATTGTGAATTACCACTCCATACATAAGCATATCTTTATCTTTTTAACACATATAATCCTGTATGTACACATATACATATACACAAGAGGAAATGTGTCATAGATAAACCAAGCATATAAGGAGATATGAGTTAAGCATCTTGTCAGCAGGGTGCTGGCCCAGCACTTCTTCAACTGCTGAGTGCCGTTGGAAACACACATAGTTTGGGCAAAGAGGGAATACAGGAAGATGTTCACTTTCGGCTGACTCGTTTCCTTAGCAAGCACACGTGCTGCTAGGTTATCCTATTACCATTTATACAGATCATGAGCCTGTTTGTGGTCTCTTTCAGGGTAAAAACCTGACAGGACACTTGGCTAGGTGGTAATTAACTATCTCAGAATTTCATCCTACTATCAATTATTTTCTTGGTCGTTTTAATAAGAGTGTAAGATGCCTTGTCACGCAATGTATCGGCTGCTGCTGTCATTTTCAAAGATAACAGAATTTGTTAATTACTTTCTCTGAACTTGATTCAATATAAAAAATAATAGTTATAGTTTCCCTGAAACGAAAAAGAAAACAACGTTATTTTTTCACATTAAATAGCCTGAAGAGAATTAAAATATTAGTTATCTGAAAAGAAGCGAGATTGTTATTTCTCCTGAGAGAGAACAGAATTTTTTAATTAATATATCTGGGCTTAATCCAAAAGGAAAAATTATTAGGTATATTCGGGTGCTTTATGAGAAAGAAAGCTAAATAGAGAACAAGGGAAGTGTTAGTTTATCTGAGAATAGAGGTTAGGGGGAAGAGAGAGAGGGAAGAGGTAAAAAGAAGTTGGATGATGTGGAGTGGAGGGGTTTGCGGGGGCGAGATGATACGTGGGTGGAAACGGGAGGTCAGGGAGAAGCACGGGTAAGAGCATGGAGGTAGAATTCTACCTCCATGGGTAAGAGGCAGTGTATTAGAGGGTTTAAGGGTAGGGTTGGAGAGCGTTTGGGGATGAAAGGGAGGGAAACTGGTTGAGAGGTAAGGTGAGGCGAGGTGGACAGGTCAGAAAGGGTTGAATCCCTTGGGAATACCCAAAAGCAGGAAGTGGGATCTATTACAGTACAAAGAAAAGAAAATAATACAACTAAAAGCACATAGTCCAATTAAAAACACACAGTGGTAATTATTTTAAGCATAATAGAAGATGAAAACACAGTAGTACAAATGAACTCAAAAATAAAAACACACAGACATAGACACAGTACACTTAAACACTCAGTAAGATACGACACTAACAATACTGACGGTAGCCAAATAAAAATACTCAATATTAAAAGAGACATTACATTAATTAAATAACTGAATCGAAGGACAAGAATATAAAATTATAATTTCTACTCAATGTCCCTTTTTTCTGCTGCTGGGACGATTCCTTCCAAATCAAGGAGGGCACAGAGCGTTCCAGGACAGAGAGAGAGAGAGGAGTTTGGCCAAGAAAAATGATACTTCCAATCACAGATTACTCACTGATCCCCACGCATACGGCATCCAAAACAGCGAATGCACAACGAATTTTCAAAGGTCAGAAACACCTTTCACGGGAAATATACAACAACAACAACAACAACAACACATCAAACTTCAAGTGAAATCCATCAGTAAGTGTCTAAATGAAGCAGCCCTGAAAATGTGGGCAAAATTCAAAATCCACAATGACGAAAAAAAAGAAGAAGAAGAAGATAATAAGAAGAAGAATCATGGAACATACATGGTTTCCTCGTAACCTATAAACCCTGAAAAGACAACCACACATTTATCACCACAAGAACCAAATCACTGTATGTTAGCTTTGTTCGGTACTCTATAACACAATCCCCTTGATACGATACACAGGTACACACATACACACAGCAAGACAGGGGTATATAAACAAGGCGAGACGTAAACAGGCTGACAAGTAAAAATACATTGATTAACTAACCCCACATATCTGCATAACTTTGTCATCATCTTTGTATTTACCCACAATGCCTTCCTTACTAACTTTCCTTTGCCCTATATCCTTGGTTAAAAAATGACGAGGAGAGGAAGTATTTCGTGAGGAGTAAATGAAACAAAACATAACAGATAAACAAGCAAAATTTCCATTGACATTGGATCCGAAAAAAATATGAGATCAAAATCCCCGTTATATAAAAGGTGGAACGATGCCATCTGTAAAGTTGTTGCCTTGAATAAAACATTAGGTTGTCGTAAGCTTACATAATATATAGCCATGTGAGTAGACTCGAATTGAAAAGTTAATATACACTCGGCACTAAAAATGTAGTGTTGGTCAGGGAGGGATGCAATAAAATTCAATCGTCGATGTTACTAAGTCATTATATCAACGGAATGTTTTTTTCCCAGCTGATTTTATATATCTACACCTGATATAAAAAAGGTACTTGAAGTCATAAATAATCCAATCATATGCAAACTTTATAAACCCTTGTAATATTGTCTGTAAACATTAATAGTTATACAAAAAAATAACGAGCTATGATTGTTCAGCTTATATTTCAAGTACAAGAAGGAACACGCTGAGATAAAAATGTCTCTTTGTGACCAATAATTGTAATTAGTAGACTTTTGTTTCATAATATTTATCTTGGCAAAGAGACAGAGAGCAGAGCACACGTCGTAGCGTTTAGCATATTATATTTTTAGTGTCCGTTCCACCTGTTCCTTCATACATACCTACGAGTATGCTGCATTAAATACGCTTTCTCTCTTACTGGGAATTAATTTTCCAGGTGTTTCATTACTAAGTGGCAAACCTGAGAGCGTACATAAATTTCATATTTTTCGATGCTCTTCTTCAAATACTTTGACAAAATACAGACAATAGTAACCAATTATACGTATATCTAACTAGAAAGTATCAATGGAAACAAAAAGAAAAAGTGAATAGAAACATAAAAGTACTGGAGTTCCATGATTCCAGCCGTCACCTCGAACTGTCCAGCCCCGGCCGTTCACATGTCAGTCACATGTCATTTACACCTGAACTGTATAGACTGTTCGATCGAGGGAATTACTTGTCCTTCTATTCATTTATAAATCCTTCCTTCCTTCCGTCCGCCAGCCCGTCCACCCACCCACCCCACCTTCCATCAAAGAGTATAATAATTCATACATATATTATATTCATCCACAGCCAGCCTACCTGCCACAATCCATCCATTTGTCTATTTATTTTATTACCTATTAGTATCCTTATGCACTGTTCCTCTGTTTAACTGATTTTATATGTTGTAACTTTCACAATGCAGTTACTGACTCTTTCACTTCTCATGTCTTTATCTACAGTACCTACTCAAGTATCCAGATTACAGTATTATAACTACTATCCCTCAGCAGTTACAATTCTGAACTTTTAACTATCTTCCTAACCCAACTACTATTATTCTCTGTGGCTTTCTACAATGGGTATCACCTCATATCAATTTTCGAATAAAATCATCTACCCTAACTCTACTACCCACCCTAAGAGTACTTCATTACAAGGGGTAATCTTCAAATACATTCAACTAACCATCTATCATCTCACCCAATCCATTCCGTCCATTCCATTAGGCTGGTCATCTCCCATCTAGTCAATCATTCGTCGGTACAGTTTATTTCCTTCTCCATCAACGGTTTCAATGTCACTGTATTCGTCTGTGTGTATCATTGTTTACTCTTATATATTGGTCTTTCCTTTAGCACCAATTGACCCAATAAAACACTTCATTGATCCTGATTTGTGTATATACTAATGTCATCACTCTGTCTTCCATTACATGTATATGTAATATTTGTTTTATTCATTCAATCTAATATCATATATCTCTGTTGCTTCCCTTGCCAAGTCCATCCGTTACGATTACACCCCCCTCCCCCTTCCCTCACATAACACACACACACACACACACACACACACACACACACACACACACACACACACATTTCATATGATGCGATTCCAAATAACTTTTTAGCAAGATCTCGGCCCTGCTTTTGTCTAGCGCTCAGAGAAATGAATGAGCTGCATCACTACAGCTGTTTATAGTCGACACCTCTTACCACCCAGACTCACTCAAAATAACACCATTTATCTAACCGTTTTAGAACCAATTTCACTACTGTAAAATTATCGATGTGAGCCTCTCCGTTATCCCAACCTGCTTGTATCCAGTAAGAATGTAGTTTGGAAGTTTCTAAGGAAATAAATCGGGCATATGTGGGTCATTCATTTGTTGATGGATTTCAATAATTATTCATACGTGTGAGGAAAATGTCCGGCAATTAAATCTTACTCTGCAGCAGTAAATAGTTATAAACAATCGATAATTTGGTGTTATATGGAATTTCCTTAGCATTACATAAGACGGGGTTATATTTCCTCCATGCTGCAATAATTGACAGGAAGAGTGACGGCTAATAATGACAGGAAAAGTGACATCTAAAACAGAATCCCGAAGAAAAATAGAGCTGATGGGAAAAGTGTCAAACCAAGATTATTCCATTACAGCTGACAAGGATCTTACAGTGAGAAAATTGGAACATTTCAAAAGCCCAAGAAGGGTAGGTTGTAGAAAAATTACTTCAGTCAGAGTGAAAAACCTACACCTCTATATTCCCCTATAATTTTCTTCATCCGTTTCTCTGTCCATATATCCACCAGTCCATGTGTCTATCCAGGGTTACTGCATTATAGAGCAGCAAAAACATAAGAGTCCGCGACTGCCAGAAAGGAATTTCCCTGGAGTAAAGTGAGGAAACGGTACGAATTTTGACCCAGCATGAGGAAAGCAGAGGCGAGATGATGAGGAGAAACGCGAACTGGAAGAGGAAAAAAGTGAAAATGAAAGCGTGAGTGGCGATGATTGTAATAACTGAGGAGACAGACAGATGACTACGAACAACATAAAGAGATGAAAGAGAAAATGAAAAGCGGGAGCCATCGTATACATGTACAGTACCATGCCATCGTCAACACTACGGATGTTCTTGCATACGGCTCTCTGTTTCACACATTCCCCACACAACCAGTCTTCCTTGCTTTAAAACATTCGTCACTTCCATCTACCTGTGAAAATCATTAACACTCTTTACATTTCACTCAGCCACACGTAACTACTGTCTAAGAGTGCAACACCCTCGATAAGATAGCAATTCGGCTTCAGAATCAATTAAGATTTAAAACTAGAAATAAAAAGAAGTGTTATAATAAAATAGAGAAGAAAACTGCTGAAGAAAAGAATAACGAAAGAGAAAGGTATATACGAAAGAGAGGATCGGAAGAAAACTCTGCGGATGAAACGAGAGAGGATGGGGAAAAAAAAAACACTCAAATCAGCTTCATTTACATGCAAATTAAAGTTCCGGGGATCACAGTAAAAAAATAGCAAACATTATCGGGTTTTTCTTTTTTTCCTTGAATTGCATGCTTGTCCTCCGTGTATGATGCCACATTACATGAATCGTAACAAAAATTATTCACGTACCTTTCAGACAATTCATCTAAACAAAACCAATTGCTGTTCTGAGCTTGTGATATTACTGATTCTATTTGAATCAGAAAAGCGTACAAAAGTCTGGTCACTCTATGAACAGAAAGGTATGTACATTAAACTCTAATGAAATTGTTGTGGTTTTCACTCTGTGTTCTTGATTGGATTTCTGAGAGTTATAATGATAGTGCGTGTCATGTGAATGGGACTTGAATCAAGATACTGTATTATTCATATCGACCTTTGTGCCTTATGTTCCTGTTGTCGAGAGAGTCGTATGGCACTGGACTGTAATTCTTCCCTTCCACATCTAATCATCAACATTTGTGAGCATTGTTATATAACTGAATACCAAGAATACGTTTTCAGTCCTACTTTGAAAGACTAAGAAACGACACTGAGAGTACTATGCAAGAATACATTTTGGGTTGAGTTTGGTTAGTTAGATTAGGTAAGGATAACTTAAGGTAGGTCAGGTTAGGTTAGGTTAGGGTGACATTGACCTGTACACTCGCAATCCAAAATATGTATCCAGGCTTGCTTCGAATAGCATGATCGAGTAGTAAGCGAACTCAAGCAAATATGAAACAGGATAAGCTTGTAATTGGTTCACTAGTATGTCATATGATTCGAAACTTCAACAAGACCTGGATACAAAATTTGGATTGCGAGTGTACGTTACTAAGCTCCATCTCATCTTCTATGTTGATTAGCCATTGTACTCCCCCTTGAAGGTATAATTTCTAATAATTTCCTGCACCACTTCGTAAGAATCGTCAGTCACACCTCATGAGTCTTTGCAGCATGAATACCAACCACTCCAGGTGCAGCAGTTCACGTCATCTAAACAAAAGAGAATAACAAAACTCCCGCATGGCATGGAGCACCAAAACTCCGGGAAAAATAAAATGCTAAAAGGAATGATGTAAAATAAATTGAAAAAACCCGAGCTCTTCGAATGTATCAAAATTGCTGGCGGGGAAAGGATGGATGGTGGTTTGTGAGAGAGAGAGAGAGAGAGAGAGAGAGAGAGAGAGAGAGAGAGTGAGTGCGGGAGTCTGATTGAGCGTGCGTGGGGTAAAAAAAAATTATGGAGTGCGAGAATTGTGATTGAGTATGTGGGAATATTGTGAGTGCCAGTGAGAGAATAAATGATTGGTATTGCGTCCGCGCGTTTGGTTGTTAGTGTGTGAGTGTGTGTGTGTGTGTGGCATCTCCTTGGTTGTGTTCAAGATGTGTGTGTGTGTGTGTGTGTGGGTGGCGTGTCTGGCATCTCCTTGGTTGTGTTCAAGGTGTGTGTGTGCTTGTGTGTGTGTGTGTGCTTGCTTCCTTGCTTGCGTGGCTTGTCTCGCATCTCCTTGGTTGTGTTCAAGATGTTAACAAGAAGGCAAGCAGTCACACCAGGCGTCAGTCAGTCAGGAGAGGAAAGAAGGGAAAGGGACAGGAGAGAGAGGAATGAGTGGAGATGGAACACAAACAAGCAGAGGAGGAATATATCAGGAAAATGGAAAGAGAGAGAGAAAGGAAATTGAATGGGGAGATGAAATGTCAATGGGGAAATGGACGGGAGAGATAATAGAGAATGTATGTAGGAGAATAGAAAGAGGAAAATGGCAGGAATGAAGCTGGAAAGGAGAAAGGGAGAGAGGAAAGCTAGAGGAAATTAAAATAGAAAATAGATAGATAACACAAGGGGAGAAAGAGGGAGCACGAGAATTCAGATTTCGTAGGAGAAACACGAGAGAATTCTGGAATAATTAGCCAGTTCTGTCTTCGTTTCCTCCTTCAGCTTCTCCTCACATTGCAGGTTTGTATGCAGATGTTTTGGGTTATTTGCTAACTATATCCACACTGTCTCTGCACAACACTCTACTCACCAATTTATCTTTACTCTTGACGTATCCATCAGTATTTATTAGAAGAAATGGACTTACCGGTAATAAAAATAAATAAAAGAGACCGAATATACAGTATGAATATAGACACCGAGGAAATAGGAATAAAACCTTACACAAAATGTATTACAGATATCAATAATAACACAGCAACTGTATCATAATAAATCTTACAAACCTTTCAATTCAAGTTATCTCATTCTGAACTAAGGAAAGACAAAGAGAGGAAGGAAGAGGAGGTTAAGGGGTTGCGGGAACAGGGGGACAGGCTTGGGGGGGGGGGGTTAGGGGGGTGCGGGAGTAGGGGACAGGCTTGGGTGGGTTTTGGGGGGTGCGGGAGTAGGGGACAGGCTTGGGGGGAGGGTTTAAGGGGGTGCGGGAGTAGGGGACAGGCTTGGGGGGGAGGGTTAGGGAGGTGCGGGAATAGGGGACAGGCTTTCTACCCACCCCAAGCCTACATGTTCCCCTATTCCCGCACCCCCCAAACCCCCACCCCCCATCCCAAGCCTGTCCTATACTACCGCACCCCCTTAAGGAGAATTAAAGGGAAATTCTTTTTATGGTGAATTTAAGGGGGTGCGGGAGTAGAGGGACAGGCTTGGGGGTGCGGGAATAGGGGGACATGTAGGCTTGGGGTGGGTAGAAAGCCTGTCCCCTATTCCCGCATCCCTCTAACCCTCCCCCCCTCACCCCCCAAGCCTGTCCCCCTACTTCCGCGCCCCCCCAAAAAAACCCACCCCCCTAAACCCCCCACCCCCAAGCCTGTCCCCCTATTCCCGCACCCCCTTAAGGACGTCTGTTTTCTGGCATACTTAGGATTAATCAGTCAGTAGCCTTTAAATTTTCCAACAAGATATTCTCCCCTTAATTAAGAAGGCAAATAGAAAATAGCGAAATACAGTATTGGATGGGAATGAAAAGAAACAAGAAGTACCAAGGAAATTAATATGAAGAAATTACGAGGCCGAGAGAAAAAATGAAAAGAAATAATGAGAGGGAGAGAGGAAGAAGGAGGAGAAAGAAACAAAAGAAAACAGAATAAATAATAGATAGAAAAACAGTAGTAAAACAGAGAAACAGACCGAGAACACACACACACACACACACACGAGAGGGAGAAGGAGAAAGAAACAAACAAAAGAAAGAAAAAAAAGTAAAACAGAGAGACAGACCGAGAACACACACACACACACACACACACACACTCGACATCCCCACATACACACACACACACACACACACACGCACACGCACACGCTCGACATCCCCCCCCCCACACACACACACACCCACACACACGCTCGACATCCCCACACACACACACACACACACACACACACCCACCCACACACACACACACACACACACACACACACACGCACTCGACATCCCCACATACAACCTCATATTCTGGAGGTATTTCCATGTTAAAACACCTTGGCCTCATGCAGTATCACACAGCAAGCATTTATTTTACCTCTCTAACGGCATGCACACATTTCACAGACACTAGCTGGCCAGAAGGAAAATTTGCAATGCTTATTATTATCATCTTGTTATTCTTGTTTTTGTTTTGTTGTCGTTATTGTTGTTGTTGTTGGTTGTTGTTGTTGTTGTTATTGTTATTTTGTTGTTGGTTGTTGTTGTTGTTGTTGTTGGTTGTTGTTTTTGTTGTCGTTGTTCTGGTTAATTTCTTCTTTTTTCTCTGCTCCCCTCATATCCATTTTTTTTTTTTTCCATACTCTTCATATCGCCTTTTTGTCTCTCCCTTTTATCACCTCCATTAATTTTCATACCATTTTATTCCCATTTCGTTCATGTTCCATTTCTCCCTTTTCTCTCTCTACCTCCCTTCCCATATCCTCCCATTTCCAGTCCTTGTCTTCCCTTTTCTACCTTCTTTCTTCTCTTCCATCATTTCCTTTCCTTCCCTTCTCCTTCCCCTCTCTCCTCTATTTCCATCTGCTTCCCTTTTAACCTTCTTCCTTCTCCTCTACCCTTTCCTCTCTTTCCCCTCTCCTTCCCCTCTCCCCTCTCTTTCCCTCAGTGGCCGGTAATGAAGGCTAATTCCGCACGACGTTACATTTGCCTCCTCTCGTTTCACCCGGCCTGGCAACAGCAAGCAGTCAGGCAGGCAGGCAGGCAAGCAGGCAGGCAGGCAGACACACAGACAGGACAGAGATAAACAGGCAAGTGGGCAAGCAAAGAGGCCGGGCAGTAGGTGTGTATATAGAGAGAGCTGGCAACTATGCTAACAGGTATATTTGCTCACAAACTGGCTAGCAATTGTGTCTATAGGGAGGCAATCAACCTAGTAGGTAGGTAGATACACAGTCAAGCAGGTAGAGTGGGTAGTGAGTGATTGTATAGGTGGATCAAAAGAATTGTTAGCAACATGCTCTCGGTCAATGATGTGTTCTGTAACTCAGCACAGTGAATAAGACTAGCAAGGCGGAATCGAGTCTGATTGTCAAGTTGGTACAAACAGAGGCAGACAGTCTTACAAGATTGCATGGGAAGAGGATAATAACCCAGCAGGGAGATAGGCAGGTTGGCAGGCAATCAGGCAGGCAAACAGAGTGGTAGGCAAACCGGAAAGCAGACAGAGAGAAGGGAGATAAGTAGAAAGGCGGACAGGTAGGTAGAAAGGTTGGAAAGCTGCCAAGCAGGCAGGCAAAAGAAAAGGAAAGCCTGGAGGCAGGATGACCAACACACAATAAAAAAAGAATATTCCCAGATCGGTAGAAAATCTGGCAAAGCGACAAGCAAGCAGGGAGGGAAATAAGTCAGCAGATACTGCTTATGACAAGCAGGGTGGCTGGACAAGCAGATTACGTAAGGAAATTGAGATCGTGGAGGCGAAGAAAATGGAAGTAAGGGGAGGAACACGATACTGGGAAAGTGAGTGAGAGGAAAAAGAGCGAGTGGCATGGCCGACGAAAAGAAAACATTCACAAAAGTGAAAAGACGGTCACAGATACCAAGCATGAAGAGATGAAGGACACTGTGAGAGGTGTGTGAGTATATAGTACTTTCAGTGCTGGTTTCATACTCCAGAATATCGGAAATTGTGCTAGTTGAAGGGTCTGGGGGTAATAATTGAAAGTAAAACACATGAAGTTCTAGATACATAAGTTACAAGAAATAAGATCATTAAAGATCCAGGCTCTTTGAATGGCTAATTACAATCTCAGAGAAGTCAATAAGTTATTGTTTGCATCAATTTCTCCAAATAAGGTTTCTTAAATAAAAAAAAATGCAACTATGCTCCACTTTAGAATGAAGAACAGTGTATTAGTAAAAGTCACAATTGGGAGAAGAGAGTTGGTATTTCTGTAAATTCTGAACTTTTCGAAGGCAGCTACCTTCCTCCTCAATACTGTAGTGTTGCAGAGGAAAAAGACAGGTGATCTGGAAACATGTGAAGCTCAACAATACACTTCAATCTACAAATGATTTTTTCGTGAAATGTGTGTCATCTTTGGTAGCATTTCAAAAATAGATTTTAAATAGCACCTCTCGTTTCACTCTCTGCACTTGGTTAACAGTTCGTATATAATGATGAGAGCAAGCTTTTATGTGTGCTTGTCTATGTGATTATATAAGTGTGGGTTAGGTGTGTCGATTCGGGTACGTGCTTGTACAGTATGTGTGTACTTGCTTACTTTTACGTGGCTATGTGTCTGTTTTTGTATGTATGCATGTGTGTGTTTGGTGGACTAGACCTCGATATGGGTGTGTCCAGAGCTTGAATGTGAAAAAAGCTATGGTAATAAAGAAAGATAAAATGACGAGTTGGATGGGTGAGGGAAAAGACAAACTGTTGTGATGGAGACGGAATTGAACCTGGATTTACACAAGGTAAGAAGGTTTACAAAGACAAACATACAAATCACACAATCCTTACTTTATTTTTTTTCTGAGGGAGGTGAGGACTGCTAAATAAAACAAGTCAGAGAGGTTCAAAATCATGTCCAGTTTAGTTCGTAGTGATGTGGTCTGTCCTTAAAGCAAATAAGAAAGAACAAAATGACTTAGATGGAAGCAGAGAAGAAAGTAACATGTTCATAAAATTGTGTCTATTACATTACAGTCTATCTTATTATGGTCAGGATAACGCTTGATGATTTTAGTATTTTAGTCGTAAATAGAAGCTTCGGTGAGACCAGGAGCGTAAAGAATAAGAAATGGTGATAGAGAAGGATAAAGAAAATGAGGTTTAGGAAAATCGGAAAGAAGGGATGGAAGAAGGGAGGAGGGAAAGGAGAAAGAAGAGGAAGTTAAGAAAAAGAGAAAGAGATCAAGTGATAAGTGGGTAAGAAAAAAAGAAAAGATAAATTCTGTGTGCAAGAAAGCATAACAGTAATAAAGAAAGAGATAAGTAAAAAAGAGCACACGGTAAAATTAACTGGACGAGAAGTGAGAATGTGTGCAGGAAAACATAAAGGAAAGGCAAAGGAGAGGATGAGAGAGAGAGAGAGAGGGAGCGAAAAAATTCATCAGTATAAAGTGAGACCAGAGGTGAATTACACACACCATAACCATAGAAGAAAGTAAAAAAAAATAACTAAACATGGACAGTAATAATTCCTACTCGCATGCATGGTGTATATATAAACCTCATATAAAGACAGGTTCATCCACACTGTAACTAACAAGGGAGGCTAAAATATCACACAGAGCTGGAACCTACCTGCCCTTGCCTGCCACGGCGCACAAACACATGAATAATATTGCACATTCAACACTCATACACTGGCTCACAAACACACACATATATGCATGCCGAGAGAAACGAAACACACACACACACACACACACACATATATATATACTTAAGGCAAGACAAACACATGCTCCTGATAATAATAATTTATGATGTTTTTTTCTTTTCTTGCTAAAACAATAACAATTCAATTCACTACAATAAAAATAATGGAAAAGTTAAGCTCAGACAAGATCCGATTAAAAAAACATTACCCAGAGTACAAATGCAAAAAATTATGTAACAAAAATTTGTAACTATAAATAGGAGTTGAGAGTCCCGAAATAAAGATTCCGACGTAGAAAATTTTAAACATTCCTCTCGATTCAGAAAATGGAAAACTTTAACATGTAAACGTCTCTGTACAAATGTATTCACTCTGGGTACCGTACACTTGTAAATGGTCATGTATGTATGTATGTATGTATGTATTTTCAGACCCAGCTGACGCACATGTGGGGTTCATTCATTATGTACTGAAAATGGAATTACATAATGTGTGGCGTGAGGTTGTGTCAGTGAGTGGGAACCTTTGGCTTCTGACTGTACAATGATGAGACTGAGTGTTAACATGTAACTTGTACTATTATGGAGGTAGTACACTTTTGGTACATTGGAGAGCCTTGATTCCTGCAAAGTTTACCAGGAAACAGGACCAGAGGAACAAAAATAATGGTGGCCTGTTGCTTGGAATGGTTTGGAGGATTCAGTTGATCCAGATTTCCCAACACTATTCCCCTAACGTCAGAACACTGCATGGAGTCGGGAAAAAATGCAACTGTATTCCCCTTTTGGGATTCCCCTTCATTTCTTTCCGACACCAAGTTGACTCGACTCATTAACCTACACGTACAGTCGGCCTCATGAATTCGTATACACCCCTGTGATATCAAGCGCTCTTAACAACTAGAAAATGTAGTTAATTAATTTCCTAACACCAAATTTATCTAGTAATGTTATTTGACCAGTACTTGGATCAGTCAGCAGAACAATGCCTACATTAGGAGTAGAATAAAAAAAAATTATAACCAATGCTCTGTGTACGAATTCTTGAGGCCGACTGTACATCTCATAACACGCAGGTAACAGATACTCAGATGTCTAGCTCGTGTGGCCTGATAGATAATTATGACATTTAAATTAATTACAATATTCAATGGCTCAGGTAATGATGTAGAGTATTGAATAATGCATTAAGCCTGCGTGTGGAATAATCTCACGGGTGTACTTAACTTCTCTTTAGTTCAAGCGAGGAAAATAAAAATGAAGTGAGTTCCACCAAATCTTGGATATATAAATCATGGAGCTAATAATTAGGACTCAGGAAGACGCTACTATTTACAGAAGGATATCTTACCTTAACAACAACCTTAATAAATTATAATGTAGCAACAACTGTCACTAAGAAAATCACAATCTGGACTCCAACCAAAGCAGAGCAACACACTTTTACAACTCAACACCTGTGTCACCAACTAACACCCTGCCAACTTTTACCTTCCTGTTTATTTTTGTCGCTGACGTATTGGGTTCGTGCTCCCTGTCCTTCATGACTAACAGCATGGAATTACCAAGGGCCTTGTAACGCAACTCTAGGAATTATTCATTATCGCTCTCTTCCTTATCACGGCCATCTTCTGTTGCCGTAT